>JAXLNO010005910.1:0-52500 GCA_038087875.1 Malacoraja senta
CTTACCAAAAGACGTGCAGGTTTATTGGTTATCCTTGGCTCCGGTAAATTGTCCCGGTGTGTACGGATGATTGTTGGTCAGCGCGGACTCGTTGGGCCGAAGGGCCTGTTTCCGAGCTATATCTCTGCGTCTAATGGTCTAAAGCTGAGAGAATGGAGCAGCTGGGCTTGTACACTCTGGAGTTAGAAGGATGAGAGGGCAGCTCATTGAAACATATAAGATTATTAAGGGCTTGGACACACTAGAGGCAGGAAACGTGTTCCCGATGTTGGGGGAGTCCAGAACCAGGGGCCACAGTTTAAGAATAAGGGGTAAGCCATTTAGAACGGAGACGAGGAAACACTTTTTCTCACAGAGAGTGGTGAGTCTGTGGAATTCTCTGCCTCAGAGGGCGGTGGAGGCCGGTTCTCTGGATGCTTTCAAGATAGGGCTCTTAAAGATAGTGGAGTCAGGGGATATGGGGAGAAGGCAGGAACGGGGTACTGATTGGGGATGATCAGCCATGATCACATTGAATGGCGGTGCTGGCTCGAAGGGCCAAATGGCCTAATCCTGCACCTATTTGTCTATTGTATATTGTCTATAATCTAAATGCTGGAACGCCTGAGCCAGCCATAGTGTGGGAGTAACTACACCAACCGTCTATAGATTGGCCTCAAGTGGCAAGAGTGTTTTATTGTCATATGCCCCAGATAGAACAATGAAATTCTTACTTGCCCAGCACAACAGAATATGTAAACATAGTACATAATAGTCTGACCCAAAACTTTGCCCGAAATAAAGAGGGAGAGGAGAGGGAGTGGAGAGAAAGGGAGAGAGATAGGGTAGGGAGCGAGAGGAATGGAGGAGGGAGTGGTGGAGGGGAGGAGTGTGGGGAGAGGGGAGGAATGAAGGGAGGGAGGGTTGGTGAGAAGGAGGGAGGAGACAAGGGGAGGGAAAGAGAGGAAGGAAATTGAGAGGGAGAGAAAGGGAGAGATAGAGCAATGGGAGAGGGGTGGGAGGGAAGTGGGGGGGAGAGGAGATGAGGGGAGGGAGGGATAGGGAAGGATGAGGAAGGAGAGTGTGGAGAGGAGGAAGGAAATAAAGAGGAAAAGGAGGGAAGGAGGGGGGAGGAGTGTGGTGGGGAGTATTGGAGAGAAGGGGGAAGTGGGTTGTTCATCTTGGTTTCCTGGTCCTCCAAACATATCCCAAATGGAATTTAAACTGGAGGTGAGAGAAGAGGGGAGCGTTGGAGAGAGAAGGGGTGGGGGAGGGGAGGGGAGGGAAGGAGTGAGGAGGAGGCGGGGGAGAAGGGGAGGGAAGGAGGAGGAGGAGAGGGTAGGAGTGTGGGGGGAGTGGAAGGGAGGGGAGTAGGGTAGAGAGGGAAGAGAGGAGGGGAGGGAATGAGAGAGAGAGGAGTAATGGAGCGAGAAGGGGAGGTAGGGATAGGGAAGGAGGTGGAAGGAGAGTGTGGAGAGGAGAAGAAAATATAGAGGGAGAGGAGGGGAGGGAAGGAGAGAGGAGGAATGTGGTGGAGAGGGGAGGGGAGTGGGGAGAGATGAGGGGAGTAATTGAGAGAGGAGAGAGGGGGGGAGAGAGGAGGTGGGGGGAAGGGGAGAGAAGAGGAGTAGTGATGGAGAGGGAGGGAGAGAGGAATGGAGGGGAGGGAGGAAGAAAGAGAGAGGGAATGAGGAAAAGCAAGAGAGGAGGGAATGGGAGAGAGGAGAGAGGGAGGGGGGAAGTGAGGAGGGAGGGGTGGAGGAAAGCTGGAGAGGGAGTAGTGGTGAGGAAGGAGGGTGAGAAGGTGAGAGGAGGGAAGTGGAGAGGTGATAGCAGGGTGGTGGCTGTGTAACCGCGGGAGACACTATCCGCACGAGGGACAATTTGCCAATTAACCTACAAACCTGCACGTCTTTGGTGGGTGGGAGGAAACCGGAGCACTCGGAGAAAACCCACGCAGGTCACGGGGAGAACGTGCAAACTCCGTACAGACAACACCCGTAGTCGGGATGAAGACCGTGGTCTCTGGAGCTGTGAGGCAGCAACTCTACCGCTGCACCACCGTGTCACCCCTAAAATTTGCATGCATCTCATTTAAGGCCCAGTGTCTTGAGGTCATAAGTGATAGGGGCAGAATTAGGCCATTCGGCCCGTCAAGTCTTCTCCACCATTCAATCGTGGCTGATCTATCTCACCCTCCTAACCCCATTCTCCTGCCTTCTCCCAAAACCTCCGACACCCGCACTAATCAAGTATCTATCATTGAGGCAGTGCAGCGTAGGTTCACCAGGTTTATCCCCGGGATGGCGGGACTATCATATGAGGAAAGATTGGAAAGACTGGCTTGTATTCACTGGGAATTTAGGATGAGAGGGGATCTTATAGAAACGTATAAAATTATAAAAAGGACTGGACAAGCTAGATGCAGAAAAAATGTTCCCGATGTTGGGGGAGTCTAGAACCAGGGGCCACTGTCTAAGAATAAAGGGGAGGCCATTTAAAACTGAGATGAGAAGAAACTTTTTCACCCAGAGAGTTGTGAATCTGTGGAATTCTCTGCCACAGAAGGTAGTTGAGGCCAGTTCATTGGCTATATTTAAGAGGGAGTTAGATGTGGCCCTTGTGGCTCAAGTGATCAGGGGGGTATGGAGAGAAGGCAGGTACAGGATACTGAGTTGGATGATCAGCCATGATCATATTGAATGGCGGTGCAGGCTCGAAGGGCCGAATGGCCTACTCCTGCACCTATTTTCTATGTATCTATGAAATATATAGGATTGTTAAGAAAATGGACACGCTAGAGGCAGGAAACATGTTCCCGATGTTGGGGGAGTCCAGAACCAGGGGCCACAGTTTAAGAATAAGGGGTAGGCCATTTAGAACAGAGACGAGGAAACACTTATTCTCACAGAGAGTGGCGAGTCTGTGAATTCTCTGCCTCAGTGGGCAATGGAGGCCGGTTCTCTGGATACTTTCAAGAGAGAGTTAGATAGGGCTCTTAAAGATAGCGGAGTCAGGGGATATGGGGAGAAGGCAGGAACGGGGTACTGATTGTGGATGATCAGCCATGGCCTACTCCTGCACCTATTGTCTAACAAGTACCACAGTTGTCCTGACGAGCTGTCCAGATGTTAAGAGCCCAGTCAATGTCAGGAGCCAGGGAAATTGCGATTAGGATCAGGAATTGGACCGGACCACGGCAGTAATGCACACGCAATAAATATGCTTGATATTTCCCCAAATCTGATGTAAAATTCACCTGTGATCATCTCTTGACTTTCTGCTGCTCGCCCGATATTATTGGACCCCTTTTATTCAGAAGTATCAGGAAAATTCGATGATTAGAAAGAAAGAGTGGAGCTTCCGGATTTGTGTACTCACTGGTTTAGTTTAGTTTAGAGATACAGCGCCCTGTACAGTGGTGCAGCGGTAGAGTTGCTGCCTTACAAAGCGAAGGACCCTGGTTCGATCCCGACCAGGGGTGCTGTCTGTTCACAGTTTGTACCTTCTCCCCGTGACCACGTGGTTTTTCTCTGGTTGCTCCGGTTTAAATCCCACTTACCAAAAGACGTGCAGGTTTATTGTTATCCTTGGCTCCGGTAAATTGTCCCCGGTGTGTACGGATGATTGTTGGTCAGCGCGGACTCGTTGGGCCGAAGGGCCTGTTTCCGAGCTATATCTCTGCGTCTAATGGTCTAAAGCTGAGAGAATGGAGCAGCTGGGCTTGTACACTCTGGAGTTTAGAAGGATGAGAGGCAGCTCATTGAAACATATAAGATTATTAAGGGCTTGGACACACTAGAGGCAGGAACGTGTTCCCGATGTTGGGGGAGTCCAGAACCAGGGGCCACAGTTTAAGAATAAGGGGTAAGCCATTTAGAACGGAGACGAGGAAACACTTTTTCTCACAGAGAGTGGTGAGTCTGTGGAATTCTCTGCCTCAGAGGGCGGTGGAGGCCGGTTCTCTGGATGCTTTCAAGATAGGGCTCTTAAAGATAGTGGAGTCAGGGGATATGGGGAGAAGGCAGGAACGGGGTACTGATTGGGGATGATCAGCCATGATCACATTGAATGGCGGTGCTGGCTCGAAGGGCAAATGGCCTAATCCTGCACCTATTTGTCTATTGTCTATAATCTAAATGCTGGAACGCCTGAGCCAGCCACAGTGTGGGAGTAACTACACCAGCCGTCTATAGATTGGCCTCAAGTGGCAAGAGTGTTTTATTGTCATATGCCCCAGATAGAACAATGAAATTCTTACTTGCCCAGCACAACAGAATATGTAAACATAGTACATAATAGTCTGACCCGAAACTTTGCCTATTTCCTTCGCTCGATAGATGCTGCCTGACCCGCTGAGTTTCTCCAGCATTTTTGTCTACCTTGGATTTTCCCGCATCTGCAGTTCCTTCTTAAACACTTGTACATAATAGTCTGTTGTAGTTCAGAACTTATTTGTTGTCGTGTTTAATAGCCTGATGGCTGTGGGAAGAAGCTGTTCCTGAACTTGGATGTTGCAGTTTTCAGGCTCCTGTACCTTCTACCCGATGGTAGTGGTGTAATGAGTGTGAGGCCAGGATGGTGTGGGTCTCTGATGATGTTGGCAGCCTTTTTGAGGCAGCGACTGCGATAGATCCCCTCGATGGCGGGGAGGTCAGAGCCGATGATGGACTGGGCAGTGGTCACAACTTTCTGCATTCTTTTCTGCTCCAGGACGCTCAAGTTGCCGAACCAAGCCACGATGCAACGGGTCGGTCAGCATGCTCTCTACTGTGCACCTGTAGAAGTTCAAGAGAACTCCTCACAGATAGAAGTGGACAATAAATGCTGACTTTTCCAACAATGGCCCTGACCTGGAAAATGCACAAACAACGTAACAATTTATTTTACCCGGGATATTGCCGAAGGCTTGATGAATCCTTATCATTGCAAACAGCTGTGCAATCGTTGGAAGTTCTTGGTAAATGCTGTTATAAATAGGTTTAAAATATTTGTTTCTTTTGAGTTGGCTACACAGCGGAGATTAAAACAGATCAATCCAGATAGTGCTGGAAAAATCTAAGGTAGACAAAAATGCTGGAGAAACTCAGCGGGTGAGGCAGCATCTAGGGGTGGGGAGGGCGGGAATCAGAAAGGAAGAGGCGGAGACAGTGGGCTGTGGGAGAGCTGGGGAGGGGAGGGAGGGAGAAAGCAAGGGCTATCTGAAATTGGAGAAGTCAATGTTCATACCACTGGGGTGTAAACTGCCCAAGCGAAATATGAGGTGCTGCTCCTCCAATTTGCGGTGGGCCTCACTCTGGCCATGGAAGAGGCCCAGGACAGTAAGGTCAGATTGGTGTTAAAGAAGGAACTGCAGATGCTGGAAAATCGAAGGTACACAAAAATGCTGGAGAAACTCAGCGGGTGCAGCAGCATCTATGGAGCGAAGGAAATAGGTAACGTTTCGGGCCGAAACCCTTCTCAGACTGGGACACTGGGAATGGGAGGGGGATTGTGTACAGTTTTGGTCTCCTAATCTGAGGAAAGACATTCTTGCCATAGAGGGAGTACAGAGAAGGTTCACCAGACTGATTCCTGGGATGGCAGGACTTTCATATGAAGAAAGACTGGATAGACTGGGCTTGTACTCGCTAGAATTTAGAAGATTGAGGGGGGATCTTATAGAAACTTACAACATTCTTAAGGGGTTGGACAGGCTAGATGCAGGAAGATTGTTCCCGATGTTGGGGAAGTCCAGAACAAGGGGTCACAGTTCAAGGATAAGGGGGAAGTCTTTTAGGACCGAGATGAGAAAAAAAAATTCACACAGAGAGTGGTGAATCTGTGGAATTCTCTGCCACAGAAAGTAGTTGAGGCCAGTTCATTGGCTATATTTAAGAGGGAGTTAGATGTGGCCCTTGTGGCTAAAGGGATCAGGGGGTATGGAGAGAAGGCAGGTACAGGATACTGTGTTAAAGAAGGAACTGCAGATGCTGGAAAATCGAAGTTACACAAAAATGCTGGAGAAACTCAGCGGGTGCAGCAGCATCTATGGAGCGAAGGAAATAGGCAACGTTTCGGGCCGAAACTGGATACTGAGTTGGATGATCAGCCATGATCATATTGAATGGCGGTGCAGGCTCGAAGGGCCGAATGGCCCTACTCCTGCACCTATTTACTATGTTTCTATGTTTCTATCTGCAGCTCTTTGTTTCTGCAGATTATTGAGATGAGCCCAGGTTGTGGGAGCTTCCAGCTGCTATGTTTTTACAGTTGCAATTCATGTGTTACTGAGGTGACTTTATTTCCAAAGTGCTTATTAGCTTTGCTGTAATGCAGACTGAGGAAAAGATGCTGCAGATTAGTGAGTCTTTAACCTCCTGTGTTACTGTTCTGGCACCTGACACCTTGCCAGCTGCCTGCCTGACATTTTCCACATTTTTAATATTCTTTTCTCAAGTCAAGTCAATTCGTCACATACACATACGAGATGTGCAGTGAAATGAAAAGTGGCAAATGCTTGTGGATTGTGCAAACAAAAACTACAAAACAGAATGGAACAGAATCACATATTCACATATTACATACTTGTGGAAGGGAAAAAAACAGCAATTTTAAAAGACACCACATAACAGTAAATTGGTCCAGTAAAGTTAGTCCCTGGTGAGATAGGAGTTTACAGTCCTTATGGCCTCTGGGAAGAAACTCCTTCTCATCCTCTCTGTCCGCACAGCATGGCAACGGAGGCGTTTGCCTGACCGTAGCAGTTGGAACAATCGTTTGCTGGGGTGGAAGGGGTCTCCCATGATCTTATTGGCTCTGGATCTACACCTCCTGGTGTATAGTTCCTGCAGGGGGGCGAGTGTAGTTCCCATAGTGCGTTCGGCCGAACGCATTACTCGCTACAGAGCCACCTTGTCCTGGGCAGAGCACTTCCCAAACCAGATTGTGATGTTGCCGGACAAGATGCTTTCACAGCCACTGAGTAGAAGCACTGGAGGATCCTCAGAGACACTCTGAATTTCCTCAGCTGCCTGAGGTGGTAAAGGCGCTGGTGCTCCACTCTGAATTGTACCTGTTTGTGGTCCACATCTGTGTGGGAGTGTGTACAGATTAGGAATCTATTCCCTTCTTGGTTTCCTGGTCCTCCAAAATATTCCCAATGGAATATAAACTGGAGGTGGTGGAGGGTGGACAAGCAAAAAAAAGGGTTCTTGGGGAAAAAAGAGCTACCCTTTTCCCCATCCCCACTCTCTCACCCCCCCTCCCTCTCTCTCTCTCCCCCTCTCTCTCTCTCTCCCCCTCTCTCTCTCTCTCCCCCTCCCCCTCTTTCTCCCCCTCCCTCTCTCTCCCCCCCCTCCCTCTCTCTCCCTTCCATCTCTTTATCTCCCCCTCCATCTCTCTCCCCCTCCCTCTCTCTCTCACCCCCTCCCTCTCTCTCTCCCCCTCCCTCCCTCTCTCCCCTCCCTCTCTCTCCCCCTCCCTCTCTCTCCCCCTCCCTCTCCCCTCCCTCTCTCTCCCCGTCCACCCTCTATTTCCCCTCCCTCTATCTCTCTCCCCCTCCCTCCCCTCTCTTATCCCTCTCCCCTTCCGTCTCTCTCCCCCTCTGTCTCTCTCCCCCTCCGTCTCTCTCCCCCTCCCTCTCTCTCTCTCCCCTCGCTCTCTTCCCAGTCTCTCCCCCTCTGTCTCTCTCTCCCCCTCCTTCTCTCTATCCCCCTCCTCTCTCTCTCCCCCCTCCTCTCTCGCTCCCCCCTCCTCTCTCTCCCACTCCCCCTCCCTCACTCTCCTCTCTCTCTCTCTCTCCCCCTCCCTCCCTCCCCTCTCCCCTCTCTCTCCCTCCCCCCTCTCCCCCTCCCACCTCTCCCCTCCCTCTCCCTCTCCCTCTCTCCTCCTCCTCTCTCTCTCTCCTCCTCCTCTCTCTCTCCCCCCTCTCTCTCTCTCCCCCTCTCTCTCTCCTCTCGTCCCTCTCTCCCCTTCCCCTCTCCCTCTCTCCACTTCACTAATGTTTGCATGGCCAGCAGACTTCCACCTTGCTTTGGTGGTTGTGATTTTTACACTGCATGAGTCAGTGATGTGATGCAATACATCCTTGTCAGAACTAATCCATATTGACAAGAACTACACACCCTGTGTGAAAGTGGCAAGACCAGTTAAGGCTGCATTTCAAGAGAGCAAATTGTTGCAATTCTCCATACACTAGACCAAAGATCCTCTAGCGAGCAAGATAGACCACTCGACGAAAAAGACGTAGAATGGTCATGGGTAGATTCATGGGTAATTTTCGGCCCCATTTCCGTAACCGGCTTCCGTCTCCGCACCAAAGATCCCATAGGATAATAGTGCGGAGACGGAACGGGTTACGGAAACATCATCGTAAAAATAAAGTTCTTTGGTAAAAATCTTCTCCTCATTTTCAGAATTTAAATTTATGAACACAAACTGTTCCCCCCCGCAACGTTGATGACACTGCGGGTCGGGTCGGGTTACTGAAATGGATGAAAAAAAGGCCCACGTTCCGATCCGTTGCGTACTACACGTCAGCCCATTGCATTTAGCAGGAGTGGTCTATCTTGCACCGCTATAGGATCTTTGCACTAGACTGCTCTCTGCATTTTAGTTTAGTTTAGAGATACAGCGCGGAAACAGGCCCCTTCGGCCCACCGAGGGTCCGCACCAACCAGCGATCCCCTAACATTATCCTACACCCACTAGAGACAATTTTTACATTTACCAAGCCAATTAACCTACAAACCCGGAGTGTGGGAGGAAACCGAAGATCTCCTGCCTCCAGCGTGTCCAAGGATCTTATGTTTCAATAAGATCCTCTCTCATCCTTCTAAACTCACAATTCTCAACCTTCACAATTCACTGTGATCATGGCTGATCATCCACAATCAGTACCCCGTTCCTGCCTTCTCCCCATACCCCCTGACTCCGCTATCTGTAAGAGCCCTATCTAGCTCTCTCTTGAAAGCATCCAGAGAACTGGCCTCCACCGCCCTCTGAGGCAGAGAATTCCACAGACTCACCACCCTCTAGGTGAAAAAGTGTTTCCTCATCACCGTTCTAAATCTACGCTGCACTCCCTCAATGGCAAGAATGTCCTTCCTCTAATTAGGGGACCAAAACTGCACACAATACTCCAGGTGTGGTCTCACCAGGGCCCTGTACAACTGCAGAAGGACCTTTATGCTCCTTTCCCTCAACTCTTGTATGAACTCAACTCCGGGTGCCGGCAAGTCGCCGAAAAAAATCGCGTAAGTGGGACAGGCCCTTAAAGATTTAACAGTTGACTGTCAGAGGGGAGCAGGTTCAAGGAAGCACCTGCTTGCTCTTCCTCCACGCTTCCCCTGCAGCTAACCACTATCTACTTGACGTTTATGCAGCTAGCAGTTGGCGTTCTTCCCCTTTGCTCTATCACTGTCTGCCAACAGAGCATGTTGGCGAGCTCACCGGGTCGTTCTGGTCAGCTGAGTAACATTGAGCCCACTGGCTGCACAATAACATATTCTCCCTAGTGACAGGCCGAGATTCTGTACAGAGATACAGCGCAGATACCGGCCCACTGAGTCCGCACCCACCAGCGATCCCCGTGCATTACAGGTACAGCAGGCAGTGAAGAAAGTCAATGGCATGTTGCCCTTCATAACAGGAGGAGTTGAGTGTAGGAGCAAAGAGGTCCTTCTGCAGTTGTACAGGGCCCTAGTGAGACCACACCTGGAGTATTGTGTGCAGTTTTGGTTTCCAAATTTGAGGAAGGACATTCTTGCTATTGAGGGAGTGCAGCGTAGGTTTCCAAGGTTAATTCCAGGGATGGAGGGACTGTCATATGGAGCAGGCCATTTGGCCCTTCGAGCCAGCACCACCATTCAATGTGATCATGGCAGATCATCCCCAATCAGTACCCCATTCCTGCCTTCTCCCCATATCCCCTGACTCCGCTATTTTTAAGAGCCCTATCTAGCTCTCTCTTGAAAGCATCCAGAGAACATGCCTCCACTGTCCTCTGAGGCAGAGAATTCCACAGACTCACCACTCTCTGTGAGAAAAAGTGTTTCCTCGTCTCCGTTCTAAATGACTTGCCCCTTATTCTTAAACTGTGGCCCCTGGTTCTGGACTCCCCCAACATCGGGAACATGTTTCCTGCCTCTAGCGTGTCCAAGCCCTTAACAATCTTATATGTTTCAATAAGATCTCCTCTCATCCTTCTAAACTCCAGAGTGTACAAGCCCAGCCGCTCCATTCTCTCAGCATATGGCAGTCCCGCCATACCGGGAATTAACCTTGTAAACCTACGCTGCACTCCCTCAATAGCAAGAATGTCCTTCCTCAAATTAGGGGACCAAAACTGTACACAATACTCCAGGTGTGGTCTCACTAGGGCTCTGTACAACTGCAGAGGAGGAACAACCTCTCTGCTCCTATATTCGATTCCTCTTGTTATAAAGGCCACCATGCCATTCGCTTTCTTCATTGCCTGCTGTACCTGCATGCTTACTTTCATAGACTGATGAACAAGGACACCCAGATCCCGTTGTACTTCCCCTTTTCCCAACTTGACGCCATTTAGATAGTAATCTGCCTTCCTGTTTTTGCTACCAAAGTGGATAACCTCACATTTATCCGCATCAAACTTCATCTGCCATGCATCTGCCCACTCCTCCAACCTGTCCAAGTCGCACTGCATTCTCATAGCACATTGAATGGCGGTGCTGGCTCGAGGGGCTGAATGGCCTACTCTTGCACCTATTGTCTATAGTCGCAGCAGGTCGCCAGAAACTTTTCAAAATGTTGAAAATCCAGCGGCGTCCAGAAAAAGGTACGACTCTTTGGGCGACTACTTACGACCAAACAGGCGTCAACCCCCCCCCCCCTGCGACATGTCGTGAGTAGTCGCCCAAGCACGCGTACCTTTTTCTGGTCGCCGCTGGACGTTCAACATGTCGAACATTTTCGGCGACCTGCTGCGACGATGACAGGTGCCGGCAAGTCAGCGGAAAAGATCCCGTCAGTGGGACGGGCCCTTTACCGTTTTTAAACATGTTGGCAGCTCTTTCAAGCGAGAAAGTGCCACAACAACTTCCTTCAACGAACAGCTCTGGGTCTGAATGTGTAACTCTGTTTGACATGTGTAATACAGCTTGTTCCTGCAGGAAGTTGAATCAGGTTTCAGAATCAATTTCAAGTTCCATCTTTATGTCTACACAGCTTGCCCCCACCCAGATCAAAAATCTGCTTACCCACCACTCTACCTCCAGGTCCCTTAGATCGGCCGACTTGGGGTTACTGACCACCCCGCGGTCTAGGCATAAGCTCAGGGGCGACCGCGCTTGGACCTAGGCTATGGAACAGCATCCCTCTTTCCATCAGAACTGCCCCCTCCATCGACTCCTTTAAGTCTAGACTTAAAACCTATTTCTACTCACAAGCGTTTCTTGAGGTCCTCTGAGAGAGTGCTGTATGTATGTATGTATTTCTGTATGTATTGTTGATCTATGTACAACTGTATGTAGCATGTTAGTACCTGCACTGATGTAAAGCACTTTGGTCAACGAGAGTTGTTTTTAAATGTGCTATAGAAATATAATTGACGACTTGACTTGACTGATTCTTGCTATTGACGGAGGTGATACCAGATGAATTCCCGGGATGGCGGGACTGTCATATGTTGTTAGAATGGAGCGGTTGGTCTTGTATACTCTGGAAATTAGAAGGATGCGAGGGGATCTTGAATGAATATGTTTATTGGCCAAGTATTCACATACAAGGAATTTGCCTTGGTGCTCCGCCCGCAAGTGACAACATGACATACAGTGACAGTTAGAAATTCAATAAAGGGTTGGAGACGCCAGAGGCAGGAAACATTTGAGTAAGGACATTCTTGCTATTGAGGGAGTGCAGCGTAGGTTCACCAGACCCCCTCAATGAGGGGATCTCATTGAAACATGTAAGATTATTAAGGGCTTGGACACGCTAGAGGCAGGAAACATGTTCCCGATGTTGGGGGATTCCCGGGATGGCGGGACTGTCATATGCTGAGAGAATGAAGCAGCTGGGCTTGTACACTCTGGAGTTTAGAAGGATGAGAGGAATCTCATTGAAACATATAAGATTGTTAAGGGTTATACACGCTGGAGGGAGGAAACATGTTCCTGATGTTGGGGGAGTCCAGAACCAGGGGCCACTGTTTAAGAATAAGGGGTAAGCCATTTAGAACAGAGACGAGGAAACACTTTTTCTCACAGAGAGTTGTGAGTGTGTGGAATTCTCTGCCTCAGAGGGTGGTGGAGGCAGGTTCTCTGGATGCTTTCAAGAGAGACCTAGATAGGGCTCTTAAAGATAGCGGAGTCAGGGGATATAGGGAGAAGGCAGGAACGGGGTACTGATTGGGGATGATCAGCCATGATCACATTGAATGGTGGTGCTGGCTGGAATGGCTGAATGGCCTACTCCTGCGTCTATTGTCTATAAGTCCCAGCAGCTAACACGCCTCCGACTACATAATAAATCCCTCCCACATGATTACAGGCAGACAACATTTAAAGGCAAATGGCCATAAGCTGAGTTAAGACTGCGTTAAGCCAAATGGCCACTACATACCAGTCCCTAATAGTTCTGAGTATATAACGAAGCAATTACTAATAAAAAAGTTGCTATGAAGGCTTAACATATATGGAAAAACAAAAAAAAAGCATGGATTATATATCTGCGTTCAGACTTCTTCAGCGATTCTTCCAACTTCACCTTCGCCTTCTAGAAGCAAGCATAACTTGATTATTGGTCTTATTAAAACATTGTTCTTAGTGTGAAGTCGTACCGTGCTCACCAAACTCTTAACGTCAGGCATGATCTCTAGTATCCTTCCCCTCAACCAAGAACCTCGTGATGCAGTAGAATCAACCGCCAATACCAGCATCTGCAGTTGCAGACCAATGCATTGCCATGGGTGGTGACTGATACAATAGTGGCATTCAAGAGACTTTTGGATAGGGGAATGGATTCTGGATAAGAGTTGGTCTTGGCGCCATGTTAGTCACATGTTCCTATACTGTTCTATGTTCTACTTTGGTGGCAAAAACAAGGGGGCAGATTATTATCTCAATGGGGTTAGGTTAGGAGGTACAGCGAGACCTGGGTGTCCTTGTATACCAGTCACTGAAAGTTGGCATGCAGGTACAGCAGGCAGTGAAGAAAGCTAATGGAATGTTGGCCTTCATAACAAGAGGACTTCAGTATAGGAGTAAAGAGGTTCTTCTGCAGTTGTGCAGGCTCTGGTAAGACCACATCTGGAGTATTGTGTACAGTTTTGGTCTCCTAATTTGAGGAAGGACATCCTTGTGATTGAGGCAGTGCAGCGTAGATTCACGAGATTGATCCCTGGGATGGCGGGACTGTCAAATGAGGAAAGATTGAAAAGACTAGGCTTGTATTGACTAGAGTTTAGAAGGATGAGGGGGTATCTTATAGAAACATATAAAATTATAAAAGGACAAGCTAGATGCTGGAAAAATGTTCCCAATGTTGGGCGAGTCCAGAACCAGGGGCCACACAGTCTTAGAATAAAGGGGAGGCTGAGGTGAGAAAAAAACGTTTTCACCCGGAGAGTTGTGAATTTGTGGAATTCCCTGCCACAGAGGGCAGTGGAGGCCAAGTCACTGGATGGATTTAAGAGAGAGTTAGATAGAGCTCTAGGGGTTAGTGGAGTCAAGGGATATGGGGAGAAGGCAGGCACGGGTTATTGATTGGGGATGATCAGCCATGATCACAATGAATGGCGGTGCTGGCTCGAAGGGCCGGATGGCCTCCTCCTGCACCTATTGTCTATGTTTCTATGTTTCCAACTTTCATCTTTCCTTCTCTCCAGATGCGTGCCTGTACAACTGTCAACCAATGGAGGAGATGGATGATTCGGTTGATCTTTTTCGCCACCTGGATAACACTTCACAGGTATAAAACCAGAGTTTTAAAATGCCCCCGCACTATCCCCCCTATTTTCCCCGCTCCCCGTGACAAGTTGGCAAAAGGGGAAGTTCAACGAGATCTGGGGGTCCTTGTTCATCAGCCACTGAAAGTAAGCATGTAGGTACAGCAGAAAGCGAATGGCATGTTGGCCTTCATAACAAGAGGAGTTGAGTATAGGAGCAAAGAGGTCCTTCTGCATTTGTACAGAGCCCTAGTGAGACCACACCTGGAGTATTGTGTGCAGTTTTGGCCTGTTGGCCTTCATAGATACATAGAAAATAGGTGCAGGAGTAGGCCATTCGGCCCTTCGAGCCTGCACCGCCATTCAATATGATCATGGCTGATCATCCAACTCAGTATCCCGTACCTGCCTTCTCTCCATACCCCCTGATCCCTTTAGCCACAAGGGCCACATCTAACTCCCTCTTAAATATAGCCAATGAACTGGCCTCAACTACCTTCTGTGGCAGAGTGTTCCAGAGATTCACCACTCTCTGTGTAAAAAATGTTTTTCTCATCTCGGTCTTAAAGGATTTCCCCCTTATCCTTAAGCTGTGACCCCTTGTCCTGGACTTCCCCAACATCGGGAACAATCTTCCTGCATCTAGCCTGTCCAACCCCATAAGAATTTTGTAAGTTTCATAACAAGAGGAGTTGAGTACAGGAGCAAAGAGGTCCTTCTGCAGTTGCAGTTTTGGTCTCCACATTGGAGGAAGGACATTCTTGCTATTGAGGGAGTGCAGGGTTGGCTTACCAGGTTAATTCCCCGGATGGCTGGACTTTCAAGAGAGAGGTAGATAGGGCTCTTAAAGTGCAGCTTAGGTTCACAAGATTAATTCCCGGGATGGTGGGACTGTCATATGTTGATAGAATGGAGCGGCTGGGCTTGTACACTCTGGAGTTTAGAAGGATGAGAGAGGATCTTATTGAAACATATAAGATTATTAAGGGATTGGACACGCTAGAGGCAGGAAACATGTTCCCGATGTTGGGGGAATCCAGAACCAGGGGCCACACAGTTTAAGAAAAAGGGGTAAGCCATTTAGAACGGAGATGAAAAGAAACTTTTTTATCCAGAGAAGTGTGAATCTGTGGAATTCTCGGAAGGCGGCGGAGGCCGGTCTCTGGATACTTTCAAGAGAGAGTTAGATAGGGCTCTTAAAGATAGTGGAGTCAGTAGGATATGGGGAGAAGGGAGGAACGTGGTACTGATTGGGGAAGATCAGCCATGATCACATTGAATGACGGTGCTGGCTCGAAGGGCCGAATAGCCTACTCCTGCACCTTTTGTCTGTTGTCTGTTGTCACCCCAGTGCCCCACTACCCAAATCACCCTGCCCCTTTACCCTCTCTTGCATGCTCAACTCTCAATCCTCAATCCCACATATCGCCGTCATCCCATTTATGTTTAGACTTTAGAGATACAGCACGGAAACAAATCCTTGGGCCCGCCGAGTCCGCGCCGACCAGCGACCCCCCCCCCCCCTCCCCGTACACTAGCACTATCCTACACACACCGGGGGACAATTTATAATTTGGCGAAGCCAATCAACCTCCAAAACCTGCACGTCTGTGGAGTGTGGGAGGAATCCGGAGCACCCGGAGAAAACCCATGCGGTCAAGGGGAGAACGTGCAAACTCCGTACAGACAGCGCCCGTAGTCAGGGTACGCCGTGAGGAGCAGGGAGGTTCTACTCCAGTTGTGCAGGGCCTTGGTGAGACCACACCTGGAGTATTGCGTACAGTTTTGGTCTCCTAATCTGAGGAAAAACATTCTTGCCATAGAGGGATTACAGAGAAGGTTCACCAGACTGATTCCTGGGATGGCAGGACTTTCATATGAAGAAAGACTGGATAGACGGCTTGTACTCGCTAGAATTTAGAAGATTGAGGGGGGATCTTATAGAAACTTACAAAATTCTTAAGGGGTTGGACAGGCTAGATGCAGGAAGATTGTTCCCGGTGTTGGGGGAATTTCCGAACAAGGGGTCACAGTTTAAGGATAAGGGGGAAGTCTTTTAGGACCGAGATGAGAATTTTTTTTTTCACACAGAGAGTGGTGAATCTCTGGAATTCTCTGCCACAGAAGGTAGTTGAGGCCAGTTCATTGGCTATATTTAAGAGGGAGTTACCTGTAGATGTGGCCCTTGTGGCTAAAGGGACAGGGGGTATGGAGAGAAGGCAGGTACAGGATACTGAGTTGGATGATCAGCCATGATCATATTGAATGGCGGTGCAGGTTCGAAGGGCCGAATGGCCTACTCCTGCACCTATTTTCTATGTTTCTATGTTTCTGTGTGAGGCAGCAACTCTGCCGCTTCGCCAGAGACAGATAGCCTTTGGTGTATTGAGTTTGCTGTGAAGTTGACTGCCTGTTTCACCGTTGCAGTTCGAACTGGATTTGAACATGGAAATCGGCCTGCCCTACTCTCCCTGGAACCCAATGAACTGCGATAGTTGCTCAGGTAAGCACTCGCTAAAGATCCTCTCGTCTCCTTGTACACTTATGTGGTGTTTAAGAAAAAACTGCAGATGCTGGAAAAATCGAAGTCAGACAAAAATGCTGGAGAAACTCAGCGGGTGAGGCAGCATCCATGGAGCGAAGGAATAGGTGACGTTTTGGGTCGAGACCCTTCTTCAGACTGATGTGGAGGTGGGGGTGGGAAGAAGAAAGGAAGAGGCGGAGACAGTGGGAGAGCTGGGAAGGGGAGGGGAAGGAGGGAGACAGCAGGGACTACCTGAAATTGGAGAAGTCAATGTTCATACCGCTGGGGTGTAAACTACCCAAGCGAAATATGAGGTGCTGCTCCTCCAATTTGCATGTGGGACTCACTCTGGCCATGGAGGAGGTCCAGGACAGAAAGGTCGGATTGGGAATGGGAGGGGAAGTTGAAGTGCTGAGCCACCGGGCGATCAGGTTGGTTAATGCGGACTATGCGGAGGTGTTGGGCGAATCGATCGCCAAGCCTGTGCTTGGTCTCACCGATGTAGAGCAGTTGACACCTGGAACAGCGGATGCAATAGATGAGGTTGGAGGAGATGCAGGTGAAACTCTGGCTCACCTGGAAAGACTGCTTCGGTGTTCAGTTTAGTTTATTTTAATTTCGAGATACAGCGCGGAAACAGGCTCTTCGGCCCATCGGGTCCGCGCCGACCAGCGATCCCCACACATAAAACACTGTCCTACACCCACGAGGGACAATTTTTACATTTTACGTCTTTGGAGTGTGGGACGAAACTGAGGATCTCGGAGAAAACCCACGCAGGTCACGGGGAGAACGTGCAAACTCCGTACAGACAGCACCCGTAGTCGGGATGGAACCCGGGTCTCCGGCGCTGCATTCCCTGTAAGGCAGCAACTCTACCGCTGCCCCACCGTGACGGCCCATGTTCTGGGCAGCATGTTATAGGAAACATGTTGTCAAGCTGGAAAAGGGATGTTGCTAGGACTCAAAGGCTTGAGCTAAAGGGAGAGGTTGAGCAGGCTAGGACTCTTTTACTTGGAGCGCAGGAGGATGTGGGGTGATGTTATAGAGGTGTACGAAATCATGAGAGGAATAGATTGGATAATAATAATAATAATAATACATTTTATTTATGGGCGCCTTATACCAAAGTCTCAAGGACACCTTACAGAGTTTAACAAGTAAGAAACATATAATCGGAGTAAAATAAATTATAAAGACATCACCAATACACAAATTAAAGACAGAATTCAATCCAAAAACACAACAACAACAAAATCAGAAACACAATGTGAAGAGAGAGCAGCGGCAGCTAAACCGAGCCAGCGTCCACTCTCCCTTCCGACCGCCATCTTGGACACAGACTAAAATAGACACTACATACAAAAATCATCCCCCCCACAATGGTTACCACTGTGGGGGAAGGCACAATGTCCAGTCCCCATCCCCAGTTCTCCCACACTCAGGCCTATTGAGGCCTACGCTATTGCCTCTACGGAGGCCCGATGTTCCTGGCCGTTCTCGCCGGGTGCTGTTGCCCCGGCGTCAGGAGAGTCTTCTCAGCGGCTGGGCCACCTGGAATGGCCGCTTCCATTGCCGTAGACCGCAGCTTCTGAAGCCGACAAGGCCGCGCCGGTTAGGAGCTCCCAGGCTCCTGATGTTGGAGTCGGCGCCGCCCGTTCCGCTCCGCAGACCCGCAGCCCGGAGGTGTTGAGCTCGGCGGTCACAGCTCACCGGAGCTCCAGCGCGTCGATCCAGCGCGGCGACCCAGGCAAGGCATCGCCCACTCCGCTCCGCGATAGCGCTCCAGCGCTGTGCCGCCACCGAAGCTGAAGGTGCTGGGCGGTCCCCGTCAGGAAACGGCGCTCCATGCCCGCTGGTAGGCCACGAGGACGGGTCGACGGGGCAGCCCGGAGAAAAAGCTGCCTCACCGACCAGGTAGGGACCTAGAAATAAGGTTACCCCCTTGCCCCTACATTAAAAGTCTAGTTCTCCTACAGACAGCACACAAGACTAACTAAAACTACAACAAAAAAAGTGAATTAAACGGACGGCTGCTGATTTGCAGCCTTTCACCAAGATGGCTCCTCCTCCTCGATAGATACACAGAGTCTGTTGCCCAGAGTAGGGGAATCGGGGACCAGAGGACATAGGTTCAAGGTGAGGGGGGAAGGATTTATTTAATAAGAGTCTGAAGGGGTGACTTTTTCATGCATAGGGTGGTGGGTGTGTGGAACAAGCTGCCAGAGGAGATAATTGAGGCAGGGACTACCACAAAGTTTAAGAAACATTTAGACAGCTACATGGATAGGACCGGTTGAGACGGATATGGACCTGCATCGGGGGGATGTCAGCTCCCCCGCATCAAGGCGACCAGCTCCCGCATCGGGGGAGATGTCAGCTCCCCCGCGCCGAGCGATCGGACTCCGGGTCGGGGCTGGTCGAACCTCTGCGTCGTTAGAGCTTCCCGACTCGGCCTCTCCCGAGACTGCGAGCTCTCGATGGTAAAGTCCGCAGGACGTGGTTGGAGCGATGCCAGGCAAGGGGTCGGCTCCGATGTTAAGTCCACGTCCCCGGCGGTGGGGATAAGGGCCAGTCCTGAGCGAGGCCTCCAGCTCCATCGATGGTAGGCCGCAGAGCGACCGGAGATACGACCCGGAAAACAATCGCATCTCCAGCAGGGTAAGAGACTGGAAAAAAAACGTTTCCCCCGACCCCCCATAACACAAACCGGAGAGACATTTACACAACTTTTAACACACACTTAAAATTAAAAAAAGTCGAAAAAACAGACTGTTTAAGAAAGAACTGCAGATGCTGTAAAATCGAAGGTAGACAAAAGTGCTGGAGAAACTCAGCGGGTGCGGCAGCATCTATGGAGCGAAGGAAATAGGCAACGTTTCGGGCTGAAACCCTTCTTCAGACTGATGTAGGGTGGGGGGGGGGGTGGAAGAAGAAAGGAAGAGGAGGAGCCAGAGGGCTGAGGGAGAGCTGGGAAGGGGAGGAGACAGCAAAGGCTACCGGAAATTGGAGATGTCAATGTTCATGCCGCTGGGGTATAAACTACCCAAGTGAAATATGAGGTGCTGCTCCTCCAATTTGCGCCGGGCCTCACTCTGGCCATGGAGGAGGCCCAGGACAGAAAGGTCGGATTTGGAATGGGAGGGGGAGTTGAAGTGCTGAGCCACCGGGAGATCAGGTTGGTTATTGCGGACCGAGCGGAGGTGTTGGGCGAAGCGATCGCCAAGTCTGCGCTTGGTCTCACCGATGTAGATCAGCTGACATCTAGAGCAGCGGATGCAATAGATGAGGTTGGAGGAGGTGCAGGTGAACCTCTGTCGCACCTGGAACGACTGCTTGGGGCCTTGAATGGAGTCGAGGGGGGAGGTAAAGCGACAAGTGGAGCATCTCTTGCGGCTGCAAGGGAAAGTGCCCGGGGAGGGGGTGGTACGGGTGGGAAGGGAAGAATTGACCAGGGAGTTACGGAGGGAGCGGTCTTGTCGGAAAGCAGACGGGGGGAGATGGGAAGATGTGGCGAGTGTTGGGGTCACGTTGGAGGTGGCGAAAATGACGGAGGACTATTTGTTGTATGTGACGGCTAGTAGGGTGGAAGGTGAGGACTAGGGGGACACTGCCCTTGTTACGAGTGGGGGGATGGGGAGAGAGAGCAGTGCTACCGGTTATTGAAAAAACAGACTGTTGGCAGGGCTGCCAATTGTGCGGCGCCCCCTGGTGGTCTGGTATCTTGACCCCGTTCCTTCTACTACAGATCTGCAAGTGAAATTGGAGCCACTGTCGCCTGCGTCTTCGCGCTGTTCCGATTCCTCTCTCTCATCCTCGTGTGACATTCCCCTGATACTGCAGGTAAGCAGCTACAACCTGTCTATAATGTGCGTGATGAGGTGTGGCTTCAAGGGTGCCTTGCCCTTGCTGTCCTCGCCTTTTGGGTTGTGTGTTTGGGAGAGTCTAGGCGAGTAAAAAAAAAAGACGCAAAGTACCGGAGTAATGGGCCTGTCTCACATAGGCGAATTTTTCGGCAACTGCCGGAGATTGTCACAGTCATAGAAACATAGAAACATTGAAAATAGGTGCAGGAGTAGGCCATTCGGCCCTTCGAGCCTGCACCGCCATTCAATATGATCATGGCTGATCATCCAACTCAGTATCCTGTACCTGCCTTCTCTCCATACCCCCTGATCCCTTTAGCCACAAGGGCCACATCTAACTCCCTCTTAAATATAGCCAATGAACTGGCCTCAACTACCTTCTGTGGCAGAGAATTCCACAGATTCACCACTCTCTGTGTGGAAAACAAAAATTCTCATCTTTGTCCTAAAAGACTTCCCCCTTATCCTTAAACTGTGACCCCTTGTCCTGGACTTCCCCAACATCGGGAACAATCTTCCTGCATCTAGCCTGTCCAACCCCTTAAGAATTTTGTAAGTTTCTATAAGATCCCCTCTCAATCTTCTAAATTCTAGCGAGTACAAGCCGAGTCTATCCAGTCTTTCTTCATATGAAAGTCCTGACATCCCAGGAATCAGTCTGGTGAACCTTCTCTGTACTCCCTCTATGGCAAGAATGTCTTTCCCCAGATTAGGAGACCAAAACTGTACGCAATTCTCCAGGTGTGGTCTCACCAAGACCCTGTACAACTGCAGTAGAACCTCCCTGCTCCTACACTCAAATCCTTTTGCTATGAATGCTAACATACCATTCGCTTTCTTCACTGCCTGCTGCACCTGCACGCCTACTTTCAATGACTGGTGTACCATGACACCCAGGTCTCGTTGCATCGTAGCAGGTCGCTGAAAAACTGGCGACTGAACCACCCCCTCCCCCCCCACGACAATGTCTACGACAACCTACCACCTAGTCGACGTCAAGCTACCGACAACCGGCGACCCATTAGGACCTCCATCTCCGACAACCTACGTCCACCCGCGACAAGGTAAGACAATTCAGTCGCCGGTACCTGTTGACGTAGGTAGTCGCCAATGGAATTCACCAGAGTCAGCACCGGCGGCAACCTACGTCCTCCTGGTGACAACCTACATCATCCTGGCGACAGCACCTACGTCAGGCTACAAACGTTGGCGTCAGGCCCACGGGCGGCGACTGTCGGCGAAAACATTTGGACATTTCAAAATCCAGCGGCGACCAGAAACAAGGTACGACTCTTTGGGGGACTGAGGAATCATAAAGAAAGCACATCAGCGCCTCTACTTCCTGAGAAGATTACGGAGAGTCGGTATGTCAAGGAGGACTCTCTCGAACTTCTACAGGTGCACAGTAGAGAGCATGCTGACCGACCGGTTGCATCGTGGCTTGGTTCGGCAACTTGAGCACCCTGGAGAGGAAAAGGCTGCAGAAAGTTGTGACCACTGCCCAGTCCATCATCGGCTCTGACCTCCCCACCATCGAGGGGATCTATCGCAGTCGCTGCCTCAAAAAGGCTGGCAGCATCATCAAGGACCCACACCATCCTGGCCACACACTCATCTCTCTGCTGCCTTCAGGAAGAAGGTACAGGAGCCTGAAATCTGCAACATCCAGGTTCAGGAACAGCTACTTCCCCACAGCCATCAGGCTAATAAACACAACTTCAAACAAACTCTGAACTATAACAGCCTATTGCACTTTATCTGTTTATTTATGTGTGTGTATATATATTCTATGGTATATGGACACATTGATCTGATCTGTATTTATGCCTACAATATCCTGTTGTGCTGAAGCAAAGCAAGAATTTCATTGTCCTATCTGGGACACATGACAATAAACTCTCTTGACTTGACCATACAGACGACACCCCGGCGACCATGTGGCGACAGCCTAGTCGCCTGTAGTCGCCTAAAAAATCACCTAAGTGGGACAGGGGCATAACTCAGAGGAAGACGGATAGGTGACGTTTCGGATTGGGACCATTCTCGACTCCACAGTCAAAAAGGCCCAACAGAGGATGTACTTCCTGCGGCAGCTGAGGAAGCACAATCTGCCACAGGCAATGATGGTCCAATTCTACACGGCCATCGTAGAGTCTGTCCTCACCTTCTCCATCATGGTCTGGTTTGGCTCAGCCACCAAGCACGACATCCGGAGGCTGCAGCGAATCATCCGATCAGCAGAGAAGATTATTGGCTGCAACCTTCCCTCCATTGATGAACTGTACACTGCAAGGGGCCGGAAGCGAGCGGGTAAAATCATCTCTGACCCATCTCACCCTGGCCACAAACTCTTTGAATCACTTCCCTCTGGAAGGCGACTCCGGACTGTCAAAGCTGCCACAGCCAGACATAAAAACAGCTTTTATCCACGAGTAGTAGCTCTACTCAATAACCAAACATCTGTAGCCTCCTTTTGCTCTGGTATTTTATTTAATTCTTCACATGTTTAAATTATAATATTTTATTTTTAATCGTCTAGTGTATGTCATGTTGTTACTTGCGAGTGGAGCACCAAGGCAAATTCCTTGTATGTGAACATACTTGGCTAATAACATTGATTCAATTCAATTCAGAATGTAGTTAGGGGTGGGAAGTAGACAATAGACAATAGGTGCAGGAGTAGGCCATACGGTCATTCAATGTGATCATGTCTGATCATCCACAATCAGTACCCCGTTCCTGCTTTCTCACCATATCCCTTGATTCCGTTAGCCCTAAGAGCTCTATCTAACTCTCTCTTGAATACATCCAGTGAATTGGCCTCCACTTCCTTCTGTGGCAGAGAATTCCACAGATTCACAACTCTCTGGGTGAAAACGTATTTCCTCATCTCAGTCCTAAATGGCCGACCCCTTATTCTTAAACTGTGTGGCCCTTGGTTCTGGACTCCCCCAACATGAGGAACATTTTTCCTCCATCTTGCCTGTCCAATCCTTTAAGAATGTTATATGTTTCTGTAAGATCCCCTCTCATCCTTCTAAACTCCAGAGTATACAAGCCCAGCCGCTCCATTCTCTCAGCACTGATTGTGGATGATCAGACATGATCACATTGAATGACCGTATGGCCCACTCCCGCCACAGGTGGGAGTGGCGGCGCCTAACGGCAGCGGCTCAACTACAGTCGTCTGTCTTTTTTTTAATTTTTGTCTTGTTAAATGTATGTCTTGAGCTTAGTTTTTATTATTTTTTAGCTGTGTATATGTGGGGGTGGAGGGGGGGAGGTTGGGGAAACCGTTAATCTCTTCCCTGTACTGGGACCCGACTTTTTCCCTGTCGGATCTCCGATGTCGTTGGGCCTAACATTGTGGAGCCGGCGGCGGCCTCCGGCCGGGACCAACCTGAGGGCTCCAGTCGCGAAGCCTGGGACCTGACATCGCGAAGCTGGCCGTCTTCGGAGCGGGGAGAGCTGTGGTGGCGCTTGGCTGCGACCCGACTTTGGAGTTTCGGAAGCTCCGGCTGCGGGCCCGGTGGACAGGAACATCGGGAGCTCCAGGTCCCTGGTGGGAGACGGCTTTTCGGAGCTCCCGCAACGGCAACTTCTCCCGCTGGAATCGCGGGGTTTGGAGGACACGGAGCCGGGCCTAACATCGCCCGGCGCGGGTTGGTGGCCACGGGACTTACCATCGTCTGCCGGGGGCTCTAACATCGGAGCCCCAGTTCGCCTAGACGCTGCAGTTGGACTGCGGGTTGGGCTGCTTGAACCGCAGGGTTTGAAGGACACGGAGCCGTGGCCTGGCATCGCCCAGTGTGGCTAAATGGCCACAGGACTTGCGTTCGTCCGCCGGGGGCTTTAACACCAGAGCCCCAGTTCGCCTAGACGCTGCAGTTGGACTGCTGGACCGCGGGTGAAGAATAAAGGGAGGAGATAAGACTTTGTCTTCCATCACAGTGAGGAGGTGTTGGAGACTCACTGTGATGGATGTTTGTGTAAACTATGTTAAGTGTGGGTCTTGGGTTTTTTTGTAATGTAAAAAAAACTGTAGTAATGATATTTCGTTCAAGCCTAGGTTTGAATGACAATAAATCGCATTCTATATGACAGTCCCACCATCCCTGGAATTAATCTTGTAAACCTACGCTGCACTCCCTCAATAGCAAGAATGTCCTTCCTCAAATTAGGAGACACAATAGTCCAGGTGTGGTCTCACCAGGACCCCTGTTCAAATGCAGTTGCACCTCCTTGCTTCTGTACTCAAATCAATAGGCAATAGGTGCAGGAGTAGGCCATTCGGCCCTTCGAGCCAGCACCGCCATTCAATGTGATCATGGCTGATCATCCACAATCAGTCCCCCGTTCCTGCCTTCTCCCCATATCCCCTGACTCCGCTATCTTTAAGAGCCCTATCTAGCTCTCCCTTAAAAGTATCCAGAGAACCGGCTTCCACCGCCCTCTGAGGCGGAGAATTCCACAGACTCACAACTCTGTGAGAAAAAGTGTTTCCTCATCTCCGTTCTAAATGGCTTATCCCTTATTCTTAAACTGTGGCCCCTGGTTCTGGACTCCCCCAACTTCGGGAACATGTTTCCTGCCTCTAGCGTGTCCAAATCCTTAATAATCTTAGGTAGACAAAAATGCTGGAAAAACTCAGCAGGTGAGGCAGCATCGATGGAGCGAAGGAAATAGGCAACCTTTCAGGCCGAAACCCTTCTTCAGATAATAATCTTATATGTTTCAATAAGATACCCTCTCATCCTTCTAAACTCCAGAGTATACAAGCCCAGCCGCTCCATTCTATCAGCATATGACAGTCCCGCCATCCTGGGAATTGATAATCCTATCACTTTGAAGGCCAACATGCCATTTGATTTCTTCACTGCCTGCTGGACCTGCATGCTTACTTTCAGTACATTGAATGAAATTGTCTCCTTTTCTCCACCCCCACCAAGGTTCACGAGAACCTACACACAGAGACAACGCTGCCTGTGGTGAAAACAGAGGATCCTCCCACGCCTCCGTGTACCTTTGGTGATGTCCTGAACCCACCACTGAATATTATTCAGATCAACCTGGTGAAGACAGAACTCGGGACCTCAACACTCAAGCAGGAGCCAGCAAGTAAGTGGCATTCTCCAAAGGTGCAGCTTCAAGCACAAAAATCACACCCAAAGGATTAGTTTAACAAAGATGCTGGCAAAAATCGAAGGTAGACTAATGTCCAGTGCCGTCCACATTGTTTGGGACAAAGACCCATCATTTATCTATTTGCCTCTGTACTCTACAATTTGAGATTTATAATAGAAAATAATCACATGCGGTTCAAGTGCACATTGTCAGATTTTATTAAAGGGTATTTTTATACATTTTGGTTTCACCATGTAGAAATTACAGCAGTGTTTATACATCGTCCCCCCATTTCAGGGCACCATTTTGAGACTGCAATGTCATGTAAATGAATGTAGTCATGTTCAGTATTTTGTTGCATATCCTTTGCATGTAATTTCTACTTGGTGAAACCAAAATGTATAAAAATGGCCTTTATTACAATCTGACAAATCTCAGATTGTGGAGTACAGAGGTAAATAAATAAATGATGGGTTGTTGTCCCAAACATTCTGGAGGGCACTGTGGATGGGGCATGTTGATTGGTGTGGGCAAGTTGGGCCGAAGGGCCTGTTTCCACGCTGTATCACTCTACGAAGTAACATTCGCAAATTTGCAGATGACACAAAGCTGGGTGGCAGTGTGAGCTGTCAGGAGGATGCTATGAGAACGCACGGTGACTTGGACAGGTTGGGTGAGTGGACAGAAGCATGGCAGATGCAGTTTAATGTGGATAAATGTCAGGTTATCCACTTTGGTGGCGAAAACAGGAAGGCAGATTATTATCTGAATGGCGTCAAGTCGGGAAAAGGGGAAGTACAACGGATCTGGGGGTCCTTGTTCATCAGTCACTGAAAGTAAGCATGCAGGTACAGCAGGCAGTGAAGAAAGCAAATGGCATGGTGGCCTTCATAACAAGAGGAGTTGAGTATAGGAGCAAAGAGGTCCTTCTGCAGTTGTACAGGGCCCTAGTGAGACCACACCAGGAATATGTGCATTTTTGGTCTCCAAATTTGAGGAAGGACATTTTTACTATTGAGGGAATGCAGCGTAGGTTCACCAGGTTAATTCCCGGGATGGCGGGACTGTCATATGTTGATAGAATGGAGCGGCTGGGCTTGTATACTCTGGAATTAAGAAGGATAAGAGGGGATCTTAATGAAACATATAAGATTATTAAGGGTTTGGACACGCTAGAGGCAGGAAACATGTTCCCAATGTTGAGGGAGTCGAGAACCAGTGGCCACAGTTTAAGAATAAGGGGTAGGCCATTTAGAACGGAGACGAGGAAAAACATTTTCACCCAGAGAGTTGTGAGTCTGGAATTCTCTGCCTCAGAGGGCGGTGGAGGCCGGTTCTCTGGATGTTTTCAAGAGAGAGCTGGATAGGGCTCTTAAAGATAGCGGAGTCAGGGGATATGGGGAGAAGACAGGAACGGGGTACTTAGAAACATAGAAACATAGAAATTAGGTGCAGGAGTAGGCCATTCGGCCCTTCGAGCCTGCACCGCCATTCAATATGATCATGGCTGATTGGGAATGATCAGCCATGATCACATTGAATGGCGGTGCCGGCTCGAAGGGCCGAATGGCCTACTCCTGCACCTATTGTCTATTGTCTATTGTATGGTCGTGAGAGGTCGCCAGGGGGTCGCCTGTATGGTCGTGAGTCGTCTGCTCAGTCACCCACAGAGTCGTAGCGTCTTTCTGGTCGCCGCTGGATTTTCAACATGTTCAACATTTTCTGATTGGGGATACATAGATACATAGAAAATAGGTGCAGGAGTAGGCCATTCGGCCCTTCGAGCCTGCACCGCCATTCAATATGATCATGGCTGATCATCCAACTCAGTATGCTGTACCTGCCTTCTCGCCATACCCCCTGATCCCCTTAGCCACAAGGGCCACATCTAACTCCCTCTTAAATATAGCCAATGAACTGGCCTCAACTACCCTCTGTGGCAGAGAGTTCCAGAGATTCACCACTCTCTGTGTGAAAAAGTTTTTCCTCATCTCGGTCTTAAAGGATTTCCCCCTTATCCTTAAGCTGTGACCCCTTGTCCTGGACTTCCCCAACATCGGGAACAATCTTCCTGCATCTAGCCTGTCCAACCCCATAAGAATTTTGTACGTTTCTATAAGATCCCCTCTCAATCTCCTAAATTCTAGCGAGTATAAGCCGAGTCTATCCAGTCTTTCTTCATATGAAAGTCCTGACATCCCAGGAATCAGTCTGGTGAACCTTCTCTGCACTCCCTCTATGGCTATAATGTCCTTCCTCAGATTCCTCGGATGATCAGCCATGATCACATTGAATGGTGATGCGGGGTCGAAGGGCAGAATGTCCTACTCCTGCACCCATTGTCTATTGTCTATTGACTATTGAATGGCGGTGCTGGCTCGAATGGCAGAATGGCCTACTCCTGCACCCATTGTCTATTGAATGGCGGTGCTGGCTCGAAGTGCCATACGGCCTACTCCTGTACCTGTTGTCTATTGACTCTGCCACAAGGCGTTGTCTCTGTAATATCTGGCCATGTGGTTTGGGGTAACCTTGCTCTTTCCTCCTTGCTCCAGTACAAGCCGCCACCAGCGTCAAGGCCAGCAGCATGGTGTGCAGCAGACCCACCCTCCAGCCCAAGCCGGAGGTGGTGACCATCCTGCCCGCCCCTCCCGGCAGCAGCCCCGCAAAGACCATCATCCTGCAGTCTGTGCAGACCAGTCTCCCTGTGTCCCAGCCACAGGCTCTGCCTCTCAAGCAAACCATTCCAGGTATGACCATCGACACATACTGAATATATACTCATTCTTGCTATTGAGGGAGTGCAGCGTAGGTTCACCAGGTTAATTCCCGGGATGGCGGGACTGTCATATGCTGAGAGAATGGAGCGGCTGGGCTTGTACACTCTGGAGTTTAGAAGGATGAGAGGGGATCTTATTGAAACATATTAGATTGTTAAGGGTTTGGACACGCTAGAGGAAGGAAGCATGTTCCCGATGTTGGGGGAGTCCAGAACCAGGGGCCACACAGTTTAAGAATAAGGGGTTGGCCATTTAGAACGGAGATGAGGAAACACTTTTTCACACAGACAGTGGTGAGTCTTGTGGAATTCTCTGCCTCAGAGGGCGGTGGAGGCCGGTTCTCTGGATGCTTTCAAGAAAGAGCTAGATAGAGCTCTTAAAGATAGCGGAGTCAGGGGACATGGGGAGAAGGCAGGAACGGGGTACTGATTGGGGATGATCAGCCATGATCACATTGAATGGCGGTGCTGGCTCGAAGGGCCAAATGGCCTACTCCTGCACCTATTGTCTATTGTCTATTGAAAGGGTTAACAGGCCGGTCACGGCAGAGCTTGACTTGCTGCCTTACAGCAATGGTAAGACCTGGGTTCCATCCCGACTACGGGCGCTGTCTGTACGGAGTTAGTGCGCTCTCCCCGTGACCTGCGTGTGTTTTCTCTTCAGATCTTCGGTTTCCTCCCACACTCCCACAGGTTTGTAGGTAAATTGTCTTGGTAAAAATGTAAGAATTGTCCTTGTATGTGTATGTGACAAATAAACTTGACTTGACTTGACCAGTGGGTGTAGGATAGCGTCAACGTGCAGGGATCGCTGGTCGGCACAGACCCGGTGGGCCGAAGGGCCTGTTCCCACGCTGTATCTCTAAACTAATTAAGCGACTTCCCCACAGAAGTCTGAGATTTGAATTAATTTCATAAAATCATAGAAGTCAGATCTCATGCTGTAAATGTGATTGTGCCTTAAAAGGGAAGTGTTTCCCCTAATGTCCTGTCATCGTTTGCTCCTACCCGATGAAACATGTTTCAAAGACTACACATCTCCCTGCAATTAAAGCGTCAGATTAATGGGACAGTATAATATAGATAAATGTGAGGTTATCCACTTTGGCGGCAAAAACAAGGGGGCAGATTATTATCTCAATGGGGTTAGGTTAGGTAAGGGGGAGGTGCAGCGAGACCTGGGTGTCCTTGTACACCGGTCACTGAAAGTTGGCGTGCAGGTACAGCAGGCAGTGAAGAAAGCTAATGGAATGTTGGCCTTCATAACAAGAGGATTTCAGTATAGGAGTAAAGAGGTTCTTCTGCAGTTGTACAGGGCTCTGGTGAGACCACATCTGGAGTATTGTGTACAGTTTTGGTCTCCTAATTTGAGGAAGGACATCCTTGTGATTGAGGCAGTGCAGCGTAGGTTCACAAGATTGATACCTGGGTTGGCGGGAGTGTCATACGAGGAAAGATTGAAAAGACTAGGCTTGTATTCACTGGAGTTTAGAAGGATGAGGGGGAATCTTATGGAAACATATATAATTATAAAAGGACTGGACATGCTAGATGCAGGAAAAATGTTCCCAATGTGGGGCGAGTCCAGAACCAGGGGCCACAGTCTTAGAATAAAGGTGAGGCCAATTTAAGACTGAGGTGAGAAAAAACGTTTTCACCCAGAGAGTTGTGAATTTGTGGAATTCCCTGCCACAGAGGGCAGTGGAGGCCAAGTCACTGGATGGATTTAAGAGAGAGTTAGATAGATCTCTAGGTGTTAGTGGAATCAAGGGATACGGGGAGAAGGCAGGCACGGGTTATTGATAGGGGACGATCAGCCATGATCACAATGAATGGTGGTGCTGGCTCGAAGGGCCGAATGGCCTCCTCCTGCACCTATTTTCTCTGTTTCTAAGCCACACTCCGACCACTGCACTATTTACAATATACATTAATGATTTAGATGAAGGGATTAAGAGTAACATTAAGAAGGGACTGTTTCCGTGCTGTATCTCTATCCTAAGCTAAGCTAAGCTTGGATAGGGTGGATGTGGAGAGGGTGTTTCCACTAGTGGGAGAGTCTTCGACTACAGGTCACAGCTTCAGAATTAAAAGACGTTCTTATAGGAAGGAGATGAGGAGGAATTTCTTTAGTCAGAGGGTGGTGAATCTGTGGGATTCTTTGCCACAGAAGGCTGTGGAGGCCAAGTCAGTGGATTTTTTTAAGGCAGAGATAGATAGATTCTCGATTAGTAATAAGGATAAGGGGTAAGCCATTTTGAACGGAGATGAGGAAAAACTTCTTCACCCAGAGAGTCGTGAATCTGTGGAATTATCTGCGTCAGAAGGCGGTGGAGGCCAGTTCTCTGGATACTTTCGAGAGTTAGATAGAGCTCTTAAAGATAGTGGAATCAGGGGATATGGGGAGAAGGCAGGAACGGGGTACTGATTGGGGATGATCAGCCTTGATCACAGTGAATAGCGGTGCTGGCTCGAAGGGCTGAATGGCCTACTCCTGCACCTATTGTCTATTGTTTATAACAATATACAACTCTGGGGTCAGATTTACACAGACCAATGAGCCCATAGACCTGCGCGACTTTGGGATGTGGGAGGAAACCGGAGCACCCGGAGGAAACCTACACAGACACAGGGAGAACATGCAAACTCTGTACAGACAGCACCTGTAGTCAGGATGGGAGCAGGGAAGGGAAAGAGACACACGGAGTTTCTGAGACCACCAGAGAGAGACACGCAGACGCACGTTCAGAGAGGGAGAGAGAGAGACATGGATAGAGAGAGAGAGAGAGAAAGAGAGACAGAGAGAGAGACACGCAGATTCACAGAGAGAGAGAGAGAGAGAGAGAGACAGAGAGAAAGGCATAGAGAGAGAGAGAGAGACAGAGAGAGACAGAGAGGGACAGAGAGAGAGGGACAGAGAGAGTGGGACAGAGAGAGAGAGAGACAGAGAGAGAGACAGAGAGAGACAGAGAGAGAGAGAGAGAGAGACAGAGGGACAGAGAGAGGGACAGAGAGAGAGAGAGGGACAGAGAGAGAGAGAGGGACAGAGAGAGAGATAGAGACAGAGAGAGAGACAGAGACAGAGACAGAGAGAGATAGATAGAGGGGGAGACAAACACACAGAGAGAGACACACACATGCACGCATGCACCCACACACCCCCGCACGGTCACAGAGAGAACGTGCAAACTCCACACGGACAGCACCCAATGTCAGGATTGAACCCGTGTCTCTGGCTCCAGCAGCTGCAACACTATACCACAGTGTTGTAGTGTACTAATTACTTTAGCCACTGGATGGTGCCAGAGAGCAACATGAACTATTGGCTTCAAAGATTGCCACAGCACAGAACAGGCTTATGGCAATTTGTCCATGCTCATAATAAGGGCATAAGGGATAGGGGTAGAATTAGGCCATTTGGCCCATCAACTCTACTCCGCCATTCAACCATGGCTGATCTATCTCTCCCTCCTCACCCTATTCTCCCACATTCTCCCCGTAACCCCTGACACTAACCCATTTTACAGCACTTGTTCTTTCGTTTAGAGACACAGGTTAGTTTAGAGGTACAGCGCGCAAACAGGCCTTCGGCCCACCGGGTCCGTGCCGACCTGCGATCCCCGCACACTAACTCTATCCTACACCCACAAGGGACAATTTTTACATTTACACCAAGCCAATTATGGCTTGGTGTAAATATGAAGATGAAGAAAGACTGGATAGACTCGGCTTGTACTCGCTAGAATTTAGAAGATTGACGGGGGATCTTATAGAAACTTACAAAATTCTTAAGGGGTTGGACAGGCTAGATGCAGGAAGATTGTTCCCGATGTTGGGGAAGTCCAGGACAAGGGGCCACAGTTTAAGGATAAGGGGGAAATCTTTTAGGACCGAGATGAGAAAATCATTTTTCACACAGAGAGTGGTGAATCTGTGGAATTCAATGCCACAGAGGGTAGTTGAGGCCAGTTCATTGGCTATATTTAAGAGGGAGTTAGATGTGGCCCTTGTGGCTAAAGGGATCAGGGGGTATGGAGAGAAGGCATGGATGGGATACTGAATTGGATGATCAGCCATGATCATATTGAATGGCGGTGCAGGCTCGAAGGGCCGAATGGCCTCCCCCTGCACCTATTTTCTATGTTTCTATGTTTCTAATTAACCTACAAACCTGCACGTCTTTGGAGTGTGGGAGGAAACTGAAGATCTCGGGGAAAAGCCATGCGGGTCACGGGGAGAACATGCACACTCTGTATAGACAGCGCCCGTAGTCGGGATGGAACCCGGGTCTCTGGCGCTGCATTTGCCGTAAGGCAGCAACTCTACCGCTGCGCCACCGTGACCGCCGGTTTTCAATCCTTGGCAGTCAAGTTGATAAGATGTAAAGAGTGCAGAGAAAATTGAGGATGTTGCCAGGACTTGAGGGCCTGAGGTAAAAGGAGAGGTTGGGCGGGCTAGGATCTTATTCCTTGGCATACAGGAGTCTGTGGGGGGGGAGGGTGATCTTAGAAGCATAGAAACGTAGAAAATAGGTGCAGGAGGAGGCCATTCGGCCCTTCGAGCCAGCACCGCCACTCATTGTGATCATGGCTGATCGTCCCCAATCAATAACCCGTGCCTGCCTTCCTTCTCCCCATATCCCTTGACTCCCACTAGCCCCTAGAGCTCTATCTAACTCTCTCTTAAATCCATCCAGTGATTTGGCCTCCTCTGCCCTCTGTGGCAGGGAATTCCACAAATTCACAATTCTCTGGGTGAAAAGTTTTTCCTCACCTCATCTTATAGAAAGTGTGTAGAATTATGAGGGGAATTGATGGGGTGAACGCACTTTTGCCCAGGGCAGGAGAATGAAAAACCAGAGGAGATATGTTTACAGTGAGAGGGGCAAATTTACTCAGAACCAAAAAGGTAAATTTAGTAGGAACCTGAGGGGCAATGTTTTTGCACTACTGGATCAAGCGCAGACCCGTTGGGCCGCGATCCCCAGCGCAATATTCCACCACTCACCAGCGGATACCGGGCCCACTGCGCACGCGCGGGGATACGCCGTCATTTTGCGATGGTGACGTGGCTGACGGGCCTCCCCCAACTGCGCAGGCGCGGCCGGCAAGTGGGGGCGCTGCATAAAGTTAATTTAAGTTTTAAACGTCAATGACTTGTAAAATATAAACATCAGTCTGAACAAAACTTGCTAGTTCACATCACAGGAGAATGACAATAGACAATAGGTGCAGGAGTAGGCCATTTGGCTCTTCGAGCCGGCACCGCCATAAACTGTGCATGGCTGATCATCCACATTCAGTACCCCGTTCCTGCCTTCTCCCCATATCCTCTATCTTTAAGAGCTCCATCTAACTCTCTCTTGAAAGTATCCAGAGAACCGGCATCCACCGCCCTCTGAGACAGAGAATTCCGCAGACTCACAACTCTCTGTGTGAAAAAGTGTTTCCTCATCCCCGTTCTAAATGGCTGACCCCTTATTCTTAAACTGTGGCCCCAGGTTCTGGACTCCCCCAACATCGGGAACCATGTTTCCTGCCTCTAACGTGTCCAAACCCTTAATAATGTTATATGTTTCAATAAGATTCCCTCTCATCCTTCTAAACTCCAGAGTGTACAAGCCCAGTCGCTCCATTCTATCAACATATGACAGTCCCGCAATCCCGGGAATTAACCTGGTGAACCTACGCTGCACTCCCTCAGTAGCAAGAAGCCAATAGAGTGGGGTTGAGAGGGAGAGATAGATCAGCCATGATTGAATGGCGGAGTGGACTTGATGGGCTGAATGGTGCTGGAGTTACTGCAGCTCTGTGTGTGTGTGTGTCTAGCCGGTGTAAAGCAGCATGTGCAGTTGCTTCCTCGGCTGAGTGTGATGTTTCTGGGCCAGTGTGCAGGCAGTTGGTGGTGCCGCCCCCGCTGCCACAGCAGTCGGACCTGGTGAGGATCCCCGTGCAGGGACTGATGAAGGTGTCGGCAGTGAACGGGACGGTCAACGGCAAGCGGCCGCTTGGCAACGGCAACGGGATGACCATCACCAAACTTCCCGCCAAAGCCATCGTACCGGCGCCCACACGCACGGGGCACGGCTCGTCCGAGATCGACGTGAGTACCGACGAGTTAGTCCCCGCACGGGTTAATATCCGCAGGTCTCCTTCTGCAGTTATACAGGTTGGGTGAGTAAGTAAGTAAGTTTATTGGCCAAGTATTCACATACAAGGAATTTGCCTTGGTGCTCCGCCCACAAGTAACAACATGACATACAGTGACAGTTACGAATGACTCAGAAAACACTAAACATTAATGATAAAACACCATTGATCAAGCATGAGAACCAACAAAATACCAGATCAAAGGGAGGCTACAGATTTTTGGCTGTTGAGTATAGCAACTACTCGTGGATAAAAACTGTTTTTATGTCTGGCTGTGGCAGCTTTGACAGTCCGGAGTCGCCTTCCAGAGGGAAGTGATTCAAAGAGTTTGTGGCCAGGGTGAGAGGGGTCAGAGATGATCTTGCCCGCTCGCTTCCTGGCCCTTGCATTGTACAGTTCATCAATGGTGGGAAGGTTGCAGCCAATAACCTTCTCTGCTGATCGGACGATTCGCTACGATTGAGAGGGCAGATGCATGGCAGATGCAGTTTAATGTGGATAAATGTGAGGTTATCCACTTTGGTGGCAAAAACAGGAAGGCAGATTATTATCTCAATGGAGTCAAGTTGGGAAAAGGGGAAGTATAACAGGATCTGGGGGTCCTTGTTCATCAGACACTAAAAGTATGCATGCAGGTACAGCAGACAGTGAAGAAAGCGAATGGCATGTTGACCTTTATAACTAGAGGAATTGAATATAGGAGCAAAGAGGTCCTTCTGCAGTTGCACAGAGCCCTAGTGAGACCACACCTGGAGTATTGTGTGCAGTTTTGGTCCCCTAATTTGAGGAAGGACATTCTTGCTATTGAGGGAGTGCAGCGTAGGTTTACAAGGTTAATTCTCAGGATGGTGGGACTGTCATATGCTGAGAGAATGGAGCAGCTGGGCTTGTACACTCTGGAGTTTAGAAGGATGAGAGGTGATCTCATTGAAACATATAAGATTGTTAAGGGCTTGGACACGCTAGAGGCAGGAAACATGTTCCCGATGTTGGGGGAGTCCAGAACCAGGGGCCACACACAGTTTAAGAATAAGGAGTAAGCCACTTAGAACGGAGACGAGGAAACACTTTTTCTCACAGAGAGTGGTGAGTCTGTGGAATTCTCTGCCTCGGAGGGCGGTGGAGGCCGGTTCTCTGGATGCTTTCAAGAGAGAGCTAGATAGGGCTCTTAAAGAATGCGGAGTCAGGGGATATGGGGAGAAGGCAGGAACGGGGTACTGATTGGGGATGATCAGCCATGGTCACATTGAATGGCGGTGCTGGCTCGAAGGGCCGAATGGCCTACTCCTGCGTCCATTGTCTATTGTCTATTGAAGGGAATTGAATCATTGAATTAAATATATTTTATTAGCAAAGTTTGTATACAGCTGGCATCCTGGTGCCTTCGCAACAACCTGGAGCTCAATGCTCTTAAGACGGTGGAAATCATAGTTGACTTTAGGAGAGTTCCCCTCCCCTCACCCCACTCACCATCAACAACACCACAGTCACATCTGTGGAATCTTTTAGTTCCTGGGAACCATCATCTCCAAGGACCTTTAAATGGGGGGCCACCATCAATAGGACAATAGGTGCAGGAGTAGGCCATTTGGCCCTTCGCGCCAGCACTGCCATTCAACGTGATCATGGCTGATCATCCACAATCAGTACCCTGCTCCTGCCTTCCCCCATATCCCCCGACTCCGCTATCTTTCAGAGCCCTATCTACTCTCTCCACCGCCCTCTGAGGCAGAGAATTCCACAGATTCACAACTCTCTGCGTGAAAAAGTGTTTCCTCATCTCCGTTCTAAATGGTTTACCCCTTATTCTTAAACTGTGACCACTGGTTCTGGACTCCCCCAACATCGGGAACATGTTTCCTGCCTCTAGCCTGTCCAAACCCTTAAAATGTTATATGTTTCAATAAGATGCCGTCTCATCCTTCTAAACTCCAGAGTGTACAAGCCCAGCTGCTCCATTCCCTCAGCATATGACAGTCCCGCCATCCTGGGAATTAACCTTGTAAACCTACGCTGCACTCCCTCAATAGCAAGAATGTCCTTCCTCTAATTAGGGGACCAAAACTGCACACAATACTCCAGGTGTGGTCTCACGAGGGCCCTGTACAACTGCAGAAGGACCTCACTGCTCCTATACTCAACTCCTCTTGTTATGAACGGCATCTACTCCACAGTCAAAAAGGCCCAACAGAGGATGTACTTCCTGCGGCAGCTGAGGAAGGACAATCTGCCACAGGCAATGATGGTCCAATTCTATACGGCCATCGTAGAATCTGTCCTCACCTTCTCCATCATGGTCTGGTTTGGCTCAGCCACCAAGCACGACATCCGGAGGCTGCAGCGAATTGTCCGATCAGCAGAGAAGGTTGTTGGCTGCAACCTTCCCCCCCATTGACGAACTGTACATTGCAAGGGCCAGGAAGCGAGCGGGTAAGATCATCTCTGACCCCTCTCACCCTGGCCACAAACTCTTTGAATCACTTCCCTCTGAAGGCGACTCCGGACTGTCAAAGCTGCCACAGCCAGCCACGAGTAGTAGCTCTACTCAATAACCAAAAGTCTCTAGCCTCCTTTTGTTCTGGCATTTTATTTAATTCACATCTTTAAACTATAATGTTTTATTATCAATGTTTAATGTTTTACGTGTCATTGCTAACTGTCACTGTATGTCATGTTGTCACTTGTGGGTGGAGCACCAAGGCAAATTCCTTGTATGTGAATACTTGGCCAATAAACTTATTCATTCATTCAATGGTTGGGGAGAGGTAGTGCATGGGTGGTGGGTGAGTGAATGGGAAGAGGAAGGACAGGGGTTGACACAAAATGCTGGAGTAACTCAGCGGGACAGGCAGCATCTGTGGAGAGAAGGAATGGGCGACGTTTCGGGTCGAGACCCTTCTTCAGACGGACGTCAGGGAAGAGCCGGGACAGAGATAGAATGTTGAAGAGAGGAGGAGACCTCTTCAACATAGACATACCTTGAGGAGATATCGCAGTGGACAAATTGTGTAAGAAAGAACTGCAGATGCTGGTTTAAATCGAAGGTAGACACAAAATGCTGGAGTAATTCAGCGGGTGAGGCAGCATCTCTGGGGAGAAGAAATGGGTGACATTTCGGGTCGAGACCCTTCTTCAGACTTCAGATATTTTGCTTGGGTAGTTTACACCCCAGCGATATGAACATTGACTTCTCCAATTTCAGGTAGACCTTGCTTTCTCCCTCCTCCCCTTCCCAGCTCTCCCACAAGCCTACTGTCTCTGCCTCTTCCTTTCTTTTTCCCGCCAACCCCAACATCAGTCTGAAAGGGGTCTCGACCCGAAACATTGCCAATTCCTTCTCTCCATAGATGCTGCCTCACCCGCTGAGTTACTCCATAATTTTTGTCTACCTTCGATTATTCCAGCATCTGCAGTTCCTTCTGAAACAGGGGGGTTGAAGCTGTTCCTTAGTCTGGTGCTAACAAGGTGTGGATTGGGAAAGGCACGTCACTAATTGAAGAGCGGTCACGTTGGCGCAGCGGTAGGTTGCAGCGCCGGAGACCCGGGTTCCATCCCCACTACGGGTGCTGTCTGTACGGAGTTTGCAAGGTCTCCCCGTGGGTTTTCTCCGAGATCTTCGGTTTTCTCCCACACTCCAAAGACGTACAGGTTTGTAGGTTAATTGGCTTGGTGTAAATGTAAAAATTGTCCCTAGTGGGTGTGGGATAGTGTTAGTGTGCGGGGATCGCTGGTCGGCGCGGACCCGGTGGGCCGAAGGGCCTGTTTCCGCGCTGTATCTCTAAACTAAAACATGATTACAATCGAGCCATTTACAGTGTACAGATACATGATAAAGGAATAAGGTTTAGTGCAGTAGACAATAGGTGCAGGAGTAGGCCATTCGGCCCCTCGAGAACTATATTCTGCACTCTGTATCTTCCCCTTTGCTCTACCTATTCGACTTGAGTCCGTAGTTAGTGTAGGATGGTGTTAGTGTGCGGGGCTGGCTGGTCGGTGCGGACTCGGTGGGCCGAACGGCCTGCTTCCGGAAGCGCTGTATCTCTAAAAAGTAAATTAAAGCTGCTGGCAGGTTGAGAAGGTCTGAGCGGGTGGGAGCCAGCAGTAACATGCACTGACCCGTTGGGCTGAACGGCCTGTGGCTCCGCTTTGAAAAAGTTACTTTTATAACAATCAAACAGGTTCGCTTCTTAAAAGACAGACAACTGACAAACGTTTGTTAGACCAGTTCAAAACGTTACTTATTATCGGCCGATGGAAGTGGTGAGGGAGAACTCTAGTCAAGTGAGCAATACAGACACTTCACTGTCCTCATTCCCACTTCCCCAAACATATTAAAGGCACCGGACATTTTGGAGCAAGGTATTTTACATATTAAAGATATTGGCCATTTGTCAATACCCCTTAGATCAACCTGGCTTCCTCTCTCGTCAAATGGTAGACACATGTTATAGTCATTCGTTATCTCAATACACAGCAATCTGAGGCAAGCCTAAACTTGCCTTTTCGGTCTTAATCGACTGGAGAAAAGCCTGATTTGAGACTAAATATAAGCTGTAAGCTAGCCCAGGAACCAATTTAATATCTTCTTATATTTTTTAACATAATTCAGCCTTATCACGCTCCGCTCACGGACTCTCCCCCCCACCTCCTCAGATCAAGCTGCTGAAGCGGCAGCAGCGGATGATCAAGAACCGGGAGTCGGCCTGCCAGAGCCGCAAGAAGAAGAAGGAATACCTGCAGGGGCTGGAGAGCAAACTGCGGGAGGCGCTCAATGAGAACGAGAAGCTGAAACGGGAGAACTCGCTGCTAAAGAAGAGGCTGGACAGCATCGTGACTGAGGCAAGGACACACATACTTCTGCACTGTATTGTCACTCAGCTCAGAAGAAATAGCAGCAGAATTACGCCATTCAGCCTGTCAAATCTACTTCGCCATTCAATCACGGCTCATCTATCAATAGACAATAGGTGCAGGAGTAGGCCATTCAGCTCTTCGAGCCAGCACCGCTATTCAATGTGATCATGGCTGATCATCCCCAATCAGTACCCTGTTCCTGCCTTCTCCCCCATATCCCCTGACTCCGCTATCTTTAAGAGCCCTATCTAGCTCTCTCTTGAAAGCATCCAGAGAACCGGCCTCCACCGCCCTCTGAGGCAGAGATTCCACAGACTCACCACTCTCTGTGAGAAAAGTGTTTCCTCATCTCCGTTCTAAATGGCCGACACCTTATTCTTAAACTGTGGCCCCTGGATCTCTCCCTCCTAACCCCATTCTCCTGCCTTGATGGGCCGAATGGCTTAATTCTGCTCCGATCATATGTGCCTTTTTACAATACTGGAGAAATTTCAGCATCGAACATTAAACATGTCATAACTCCACTGTTTTAAGTAGTATGGTGTTCATTGTTTCAGGGATGTCACTGAAATGTGCAAGAGATAGCAGAGGTAAAATCAAGTTTAGGGTTTCAAAGTTGCTCTCGAAGTTGTGGGAAACTTCAGTAGCTGCGTTCACGTGAGAGGAAAGGGGATGTTTAGTTTGTTATTGTCACACGTAGCGAGGTCCAGTGAAAGGCTTTTTTTGTTGCCTGCTATCCAGTCAGTGGCAAGACTAGCCATGATTACAATCAAGCTGTCCACAGTGTACAGACACAGGACACGGGAATCATGTTTAGTGCGGGGTAATGTTCCATTAAAGAAAGTCTAAAGGTCACCGATGAGGTAGATGGGAGGTCAGGAGACCGCTCTCTAGTTGGTGAGAGGACGGTTCAGTTGCCTGATAACAGCCGGGAAGAAACTGTCCCCTGAATCTGGAGTGTGCGTTCGTCTTCACACTTCTGTACCTCTTGCCCGATTGGAGAGGGGAGAAGAGGGAGTGACCGGGGGGTGAGACTGGTGAACCAGGGGCCACACACAGTTTAAGAATAAGGGGTAGGCCATTTAGAACGGAGACGAGGAAAGACTTTTTCATACAGAGAGTTTGTGAGTCTGTGGAATTCTCTGCCTCAGAGGGCTGGTGGAGGCCGGTTCTCTGGATACTTTCAAGAGAGAGTTAGATGGAGCGGAGTTAGGGGATATGGGGAGAAGGGAGGAACGGGGTACTGATTGGGGATGATCAGCCATGATCACATTGAATAGCGGTGCTGGCTCGAAGAGCTGAATGGCCTACTCCTGCACCTATTGTCTACTGAGAGTGGTGAGACTGGTCCTTGATGATGCTGCTGGCCTTGCCGAGGCAGCGTGAGGTTTAGATGGAGTCGATGGAAGGGAGGTTGGTTTGTGTGTGTGATGGTCTGGGCTGCTGGCCTTGGTGAGGCAGCGTGAGGTGTAGATGGAGTCGATGGAAGGGAGGTTGGTTCGTGTGTGAGATGGTCTGGGCTGCTGGCCTTGGTGAGGCAGCGTGAGGTGTAGAATGGAGTCAATGGAAGGGGAGGTTGGTTTGTGTGTGTGATGGTCTGGGCTGCTGGCCTTGCCGAGGCAGCGTGAGGTGTAGATGGAGTCGATGGAAGGGAGGTTGGTTTGTGTAGAGAGCGTGTGAGGAGAGGGGTGCAGGGGTCTGGCTTGTACTGTTGTGTTGTACTGATGAGCATCTTGTGTTTCCCACTGCTCCAGAACACCGGGCTGAAGCTGGGCTCAGGAAACCGCAAAGCAGCTGCGTGATGGGCTTCCTGCTCTTTGTCGCCTTCACCTTCGGACCAGCCAGGTGAGAGATGTGTCGATACGTGTCTTGAGGGCCTGTCCCACTTACGCAACCTTTTCGGCGACTGCCGGCACCGGGCATAGGTCACTGAAAATTTCCAACATGTGAAAATCCAGCGGCGACCAGAAAGACGCTACGACTCTTTGGGCGACTGAGGAGACGACTCACGACCATACAGGCGACCTGACGACAGGTTGCAGGGTGTCACCAGGGGGCATGTCGCCAGGGGTCGCCTGTATGCTGAGAGAGTATAGGAGCAGAGAGGTCCTTCTGCAGTTGTACAGGGCCCTAGTGAGACCACACCTGGAGTATTGTGTGCAGTTTTGGTCCCCTAATTTGAGGAAGGACATTCTTGCTATTGAGGGAGTGCAGCGTAGGTTTACAAGGTTAATTCCCGGATGGCGGGATTGTCATATGCTGAGAGAATGGAGCGGCTGGGCTTGTACACTCTGGAGTTTAGAAGGATGAGAGGGAATCTCATTGAAACATATAAGATTGTTAAGGGTTTGGACACGCTAGAGGCAGGAAACATGTTCCCGATGTTGGGGAGTCCAGAACCAGGGGCCACACAGTTTAAGAAAAGGAGTAGCCATTTAGAACGCAGACGAGGAAACACTTTTTCTCACAGAGAGTGGTGAGTCTGTGGAATTCTCTGCCTCAGAGGGCGGTGGAGGCCGGTTCTCTGGATGCTTTCAAGAGAGAGCTAGATAGGGCTCTTAAAAATAGCGGAGTCAGGGGATATGGAGGAGAAGGCAGGAACGGGGTACTGATTGGGGATGTTCAGCCATGATCACATTGAATGGCGGTGCTGGCTCGAAGGGCCGAATGGCCTACTCCTGCACCTATTGTCTATTGTCTATTGTATGGTCGTGAGAGGTCGCCAGGGGGTCGCCTGTATGGTCGTGAGTCGTCTCCTCAGTCACCCACAGAGTCGTAGCGTCTTTCTGGTCGCCGCTGGATTTTCAACATGTTCAACATTTTCGGCAACCTATGACGGGGGTCGGCAGTCACCGAAAAGGTCACGTAAGTGGGACAGGCCCTTAATAAAGGACTTACCGTATATTGTGCTAGCCCTATTTAACCTTCCTGTTCATCGCGGTGTGTTTCTCTATCACCTTGGCTTTGCACCGTGTGAATTTCTGACAGCGCTCCCCCCCCCCCCCCCCCCCGCTTTCCCTGGCCCCCGCCTTTGCGATGTGTGTGCACGTGAGTGTGCGTGTGAGTGTGTGTGCGTGTGAGTGTGTGCGTGCATGTCCACTCTTGACAGTCGCCGTTCCAGTTTGCGTTTTTTTAGACGTGTGCCTCGAGCTTGAAGGTCGCAGGCAGTCCGCTGAAAAGTACCCTAAGTGGGACAGGCCCTTTACACAACTGTAACATGACCTCCCAACCTCTACACTCTTGCTGACAGCGTGGAAACAGACTCTTTGGCCCAACTCGCCCACACCGGCCAACAATGTCCCAGCTACACTAGTCCCACCTGCCTGCGTTTGGCCTTTGCTGTCTCCTCCCCTTCTCAGCTCTCCCTCAGCCCTCTGGCTCCTCCTCTTCCTTACACCTTTCTTCTCCCCGCCCCCCCCCCCCACCCTACATCAGTCTAAAGAAGGGTTTTGGCCTGAAACGTTGCCTATTTCCTTCGCTCCATAGATGCTGCCTCACCCGCTGAGTTTCTCCAGCACTTTTGTCTACCTTTGGTCCATATCCCTCCACACCTATCCTATCCATGTACCTGTACAGAGAGTCATAGAGTGATACAGCGTGGAAACAGGCCCTTCAGCCCAACTTGCCCACACCGGCCAACAATGTCCCAGCTGCACTATTCCCACCTGCCTACGTTTGGTCCATATCCCTCCACACCTGTCCCTATCCATGTACCTGTCTAACTTTCTTAAATGGTTAACAACACATTTTCTCCACACTCCAAGCCTTATCGTTCTGGGTGGATAAAGGTCAAGGATTGGACACGCTAGAGGCAGGAAAAATGTTCCCCATGTTGGGGGAGTCCAGAACCAGAGGTCACACAGTTTAAGAATAAGGGGTCGGCCATTTAAGACTGAGATGAGGAAAAAACGTTTTTCACCCAGAGAGTGGTGAATCTGTGGAATTCACGGCCTCAGAGGGCGGTGGAGGCCAATTCTCTGGATGCTTTCAAGAGAGAGTTAGATTTAGGTCTTGGGGCTAAAGGAATCAAGGGACATGGGGAAAAAGCAGGAACGGGGTATTGAAGTTAGATGATCAGCCATGATCACATTGAATGGCGGTGTTGGCTCGAAGGACCGAATGGCCTACTCCTGCACCCATTTTTCAAGAGAGATTTAGATTTAGCTCTCAGTGCTAACGGAATCCAGGGATATGGGGAGAAAGCAGGAATGGGGAACTGATTTTAGAAGATAAGCCATGAACATATTGAATGGCGGTGCAGGCTCGAAGGGCCGAATGCCCTACTCCTGCACCTATTTTCTATGTTTCTATGTCAAGGTCCCCAGAACTGAACACAATATTCTAAATGCGGGCCTCACCAACATTTTACACAACTGCAACATGACCTCCCAACTTCTATACTCAATACTCTGACTGATGAAGGCCAAATGCCAAAAGCCTTTTTGACCACCTTATCTACCTGCGACTCGACCTTCAAGGAACCATACACCTGCACTCCAAGATCCCTCTGCTCTACAACACTCCCCAGAGGCGTGGACATTCATAGAAACATAGAAACATAGAAAATAGGTGCAGGAGTAGGCCATTCGGCCTTCGAGCCTATATGATCCTGGCTGATCATCCAACTCAGTATCCTGTACCTTCCTTCTCTCCATACCCCCTGATCCCTTTAGCCACAAGAGCCACATCTAACTCCCTCTTAAATATAGCCAATGAACTGGCCTCAACCACCCTCTGTGGCAGAGAATTCCACAGATTCACCACTCTCTGTGTGAATTTTTTTTTTCTCATCTCGGTCCTAAAGACTTCCCCCTTATCCTCAAACTGTGACCCCTTGTACCTGGACTTCCCCAACCACGGGAACAATCTTCCTGCATCTAGCCTGTCCAACCCTTAAGAATTTTGTAAGTTTCTATAAGATCCCCCCTCAATCTTCTAAATTCTAGCGAGTACAAGCCGAGCCTATCCAGTCTTTCTTCATATGAAAGTCCTGCCATCCCAGGAATCAGTCTGGTGAACCTTCTCTGTACTCCTCTATGGCAAGAATGTCTTTCCTCAGATTAGGAGACCAAAACTGTACGCAATACTCCAGGTGTGGTCTCACCAAGACCCTGTACAACTGCAGTAGAACCTCCCTGCTCCTATACTCAAATCCTTTTGCTATGAATGCTAACATACCATTCGCTTTCCTTCACTGCCTGCTGCACCTGCATGCCCACTTTCAATGACTGGTGTACCATGACACCCAGGTCTCGTTGCATCTCCCCTTTTCCTAATTCCCTGGAACGTTTGTTGTTGTTCCCTGTCTGAATCCTCTGAAGGATGACGTTGGGCCAGCGCACAGCCCTGTGTTCAGACTTGTCACCATCTGATCTGTGTCTGGAAACTGCACCATTCAATGCATAGTTTAAGACACAACACTGCTTCCTATTATACAAATAATTGATCCCCCTAATTAACCCCCGCAAAGCAGAAGCACTTTGCAGGTCTCATTAGAATAGGTTTATTGGGCAAATATTCACATACAAGGAATTTGCCTTGGGGCTCCGCCCGCAAGTGACAACATGACACACAGTGACAGTTAGGAATGACACATAAAACATTAAACATTAATAATAAAACATTATTGAATGAACATGTGACTTAAATAAAATACCAGAGCAAAAGGAGGCTACTGATTTTTGGTTATTGAGTAGAGCTACTACTCGTGGGGAAAAAGCTGTTTTTCCTGGGTCCGACTCCGTCAACAGAACTGTGGGCTTACAATAGACAATAGGTGCAGGAGTAGGCCATTCGGCCCTCCGAGCCAGCCACCGCCATTCAATGTGATCATGGCTGATTATCCACAATCAGTACCCCGTTCCTACCTTCTCCTCATATCCCTTGGCTCCGCTATCTTTAAGAGCTCTATCTAACTCTCTCTTGAAAGCATCCGGAGAACCAGCCTCCACTGCCTTCTGAGCCAGAGAATTCCATAGACTCACAACTCTCTGGGTGAAAAAGTTTTTCCTCGTCTCCGTTCTAAATGGCTTACGCCTTATTCTTAAACTGTGGCCCCTGGTTCTGGACTCCCCCAACATAGGGAACATGTTTCCTGCATCTAGCGTGTCTAATCCCTTAATATCTTATATGTTTCAATAAGGCGTCCTCTCATCCTTCTAAATTCCAGAGTATACAAGCCCAGCCGCTCCATTCTATCAAAATATGACAGTCCCGCCATCCCAGGAATTAACCCTGTAAACCTATGCTGCACTCCCTCAATAGTAAGAATGTCCTTCCTCAAATTTGGAGACCAAAACTGCACACAATACTCCAGGTGTGGTCTCACTGGGGCCCTGTACAACTGCAGAAGGACCTATATGCTCCTGTACTCAACTCCTCGTGTTATGAAGGCCAATAGGCCAAAACTGCACACAATACTCCAGGTGTGGTCTCACTAGGGCTCTGTACAACTGCAGAAGGACCTCTTGCTCCTATACTCGACGACTCTTGTTGCGGTGTGAGGCAGCAACTCCAGCACTGAGCTACCATGCCGACTCTTACTCAACACTGAGCCAGACAGGACGGGGCCTCTTGTACTGTTGACCTTGCTCATGGTTGCGTGTGTCTGTGCCGTGACAGTATCACAGAGAAGAAGACGGACATCTTCCAGACCCAGCCGGACGATACCTACTGCGGCGGCATCTTCTGGCTTTCAAAGAGGAGGGGCCACGGAGAGGCACAACACAGCAGGCAGCAACAGATTACAAGCTGCAGGAGAAATTCAGGTAGGCTCAGCCCATTTGTCCTCTCCTCGGTAGGAGGCGGCACGGTGGCGCCGCCTCACAGCGCCAGAGACACGGGTTCCGTCCCGAACTCGGGTGCTATCTGTCCGGGTTTCCAGGTGTGGACGCCTGCGTTTCCTCCGGGCGCTCCGGTTTCCTCCCACACTCCAAGGACGTGCAGGTGTGTCGGTCGCAGGAAGGAACTGCAGGTGCCGGTTTAGAAACATAGAAACATAGAAAATAGGTGCAGGAGTAGGCCATTCGGCCCTTCGATATGATCATGGCTGATCATCCAAACTCAGTATCCTGTACCTGCCTTCTCTCCATACCCCCTGATCCCTTTAGCCACAAGGGCCACATCTAACTCCCTCTTAAATATACCCAATGAACTGGCCTCAACTACTTTCTGTGGCAGAGAGTTCCAGAGATTCACCACTCTCTGTGTGAAAAATGTTTTTCTCATCTCGGTCTTAAAGGATTTCCCCTTATCCTTAAGCTGTGACCCCTTGTCCTGGACTTCCCCAACATCGGGAACAATCTTCCTGCATCTAGCCTGTCCAACCCCTTAAGAATTTTGTAAGTTTCCATAAGACCTCCCTCAATCTTCTAAATTCTAGCGAGTACAAGCCGAGTCTATCCAGTCTTTCTTCATATGAAAGTCCTGCCATCCAGGAATCCGTCTGGTGAACCTTCTCTGTACTCCCTCTATGGCAAGAATGTCTTTCCTCAGATTAGGAGACCAAAACTGTACGCAATACTCCAGGTGTGGTCTCACCAAGGCCCTGTACAAACTGCAGTAGAACCTCCCTGCTCTTATACTCAAATCCTTTAAACCTGGACAGACACAAAATGCAGGAGCAACTCAGCGGGACAGACAGGCAGCATCTCTGGAGAGAAGGAATGGATGACATTTTGGTTCAAAACGTCGCCCATTCCTTCTCTCCAGAGATGCTGCCTGTCCCGCTCAGTTACTCCAGCATTTTGTGTTCCCTAGGTGTTGGCTTGAAGGGCCGAATGGCCTACTCCTGCACCTATTGTCTATTGTAGGTTAATTGCTTCCTTTGTAAATTGGCCCTCCCCCTTTTATCTCCCCCTCCCATCCCACACTGACCTTTCTGTCCTGGGCCTCCTCCACTGTCAAGAGTGAGGCCACATATCATAGAGTGATACAGCGTGGAATCAGGCCCAACTTGCCACCACTAGCCTATATGTCCCAGCTACACTAGTCCCACCTGCCCGCGTTTGGCCTATATAGTATCAATAGACAATAGGTGCAAGAGTAGGCCATTCGGCCCTTCGGCCATTCAATGTGATCATGGCTGATCATCCCCAATCAGTACCCTGTCCCTGCCTCCCCACATATCCCCTGACTCCGCTATCTTTAAGAGCCTTATGCCCCTGTCCCACTTAGGAAACCTGAACGGAAACCTCTGGTGACCTTGGTCACTCTCCCTAAAGGTCGAAAGTGCGTTCCGCGTGGTCGAGGCTTTTTCTAGGTTGCTTCAATTATTTCAACAAAATCAAAACCGGCCTCAACTAAAAATAGGTTGACGTTTGGTCTAAGCCAGTGGAGTGGGGTCACTATTTACTTACAGGCAGTCGAAGGCCATCTCCTTCACTGATCGGCCATTTTGATTGGCTCATTGGAGTTTCACGACCTAGAAGACCCGGAAGGCAAAATGTCCGCTTTAACTTTTTATAACTTCTTAAAACTGTACTCCTTCTCCCCCCCCTTCTCCTCCCCTTCTCCTCCCCTTCTCCCCACTTTTCTCCCCACTTTTCTATCCCCTTCTCTATCCCTTCTCTCTCCCCTTCTCTCTCCCCTTCTCTCTCCCCTTCTCTCTCCCCTTCTCTCTCCCCTTCTCTCTCCCCTTCTCTCTCCCCTTCTCTCTCCCCTTCTCTCTCCCCTTCTCTCTCCCCTTCTCTCTCCCCTTCTCTCTCCCCTTCTCTCTCCCCTTCTCTCTCCCTTCTCTCTCCCCTTCTCTCTCCCCCTTCTCTCTCCCCTTCTCTCTCCCCTTCTCTCTCCCCTTCTCTCTCCCCTTCTCTCTCCCCTTCTCTCTCCCCTTCTCTCTCCCCTTCTCTCTCCCCTTCTCTCTCCCCTTCTCTCTCCCCTTCTCTCTCCCCTTCTCTCTCCCCTTCTCTCTCCCCTTCTCTCTCCCTTCTCTCTCCCCTTCTCTCTCCCCTTCTCCCCCCCCGCGCTCTCTAAAGGACTTACGTACACTGTGGCAGCCGTTTACCTTCCTCTTCATCGCGCAGAACATCGCTCCTCCGCTCTCCATAGCCCCCACCTTCGCGATGCGTGTGTGTGTGTGTGTGCGGTCGGTAGCAAAGATCCTATAGGGATCTTTGGTCGGTAGATGCAGCTCACGCTTCGGTCGATCCAGCTCGAGGCTTTCCAGGCGGAGTGACCAAAACCTCCGGCGACGTCATGGAAAACCTTGGGTCGCGGGCAAGGTCACCAGAGGTTTCCATTCAGGATTCCTAAGTGGGACAAAACTTACAAAATTCTTAAGGGGTTGGACTGGCTAGATGCAGGAAGATTGTTCCCGATGTTGGGGAAGTCCAGAACAAGGGTTCACAGTTTAAGGATAAGGGGGAAGTCTTTTAGGACCGAGATGAGAAAAGCATTTTTCACACAGAGAGTGGTGAATCTGTGGAATTCTCTGCCACAGAAGGTAGTTGAGGCCAGTTCATTGGCTATATTTAAGAGGGAGTTAGATGTGGCCCTTGTGGCTAAGGTGATCAGGGGGTATGGAGAGAAGGCAGGTACAGGATACTGAGTTGGATGATCAGCCATGATCATATTGAATGGCAGGCTTGAAGGGCCGAATGGCCTGCTCCTGCACCTATTTTTTTCTATGACGGGCATTATCTAGCTCTCTCTTGAAAGTATCCAGAGAACCTGCCTCCATAGGGCTCTTGAAGATAGCGGAGTCAGGGGATATGGGGAGAAGGCAGGAACGGGGTACTGATTGGGGATGATTAGCCATCGTCATAGTGAATGGCGGTGCTGGCTCGAAGTGCCGAATGGCCTACTCCTGCACCTATTGTCTATTATCTATTGACGTCGACTAGGTGGTAGGTTGTTGTAGACATTATCGTAGGGTGGGTCCAGTTGCCGTTTTTTCGGCGACCTGCTACGACTGTGACCAGTCGCCGAAAAAAATGGCCTAAGTGGGACATGCCCATTAGTGTGCGGGGATCGCTGGTCGGCGCGGACTCGGTGGGCCGTAGGGCCTGTTTCCGCGCTGTATCTCTTAAGCAGTTGATTGTTCCTCATTTGACATGAACAAAACCAGAGGGCACAGCATAAAGAAGCAAAGGCAGAATGTCTCTCCCTCAGGGCATGGCGATGAATAATAATTGTGGGGGGTAAAGATGCAGACAGAGGGAGCTGGGTGCGGGTAGTCAAGCTGAATCCTGTTACCGTGATTGTTCACTCCGTTCTTCAGGGATGAATGAGATTAAATGGCTTAAAAGGATTTCATCCAAATCCTTAAATCTACTTGAACTTCCAGTAAAACCGATTCCCATCTTTTCATTCATCCGTACTTGTTGACTCCTGCACAAGGATCCGTGCAACCATGAACTTCCCGTCTCATAGAAACATAGACAATAGGTGCAGGAGGAGGCCATTCTGCCCTTTGAGCCAGCACCGACATTCATTGTGATCATGGCTAATCGTCCCCTATCAATAACCCGTGCCTGCCTTCTCCCCATATCCCTTGATTCCACTAGCCCCATGAGCTCTATCTAACTCTCTCTTAAATCCATCCAGTGATTTGGCCTCCACTGCCCTCTGTGGCAGGGAATTTCACAAATTCACAACTCTCTGGGTAAAAAAGTTTTTTCACACCTCAGTCTTAAATGCCCGCCCCTTTAATCTAAGACTGTGGCCCCTGGTTCTGGACTCGCCCAACATTGGGAACATTTTTCCTAATCTAGCTTGTCCAGTCCTTTTATAATTTTATATGTTTCTATAAGATCCCCCCTCATCCTTCGAAACTCCAGTGAATACAAGCCTAGTCTTTTCAATCTTTCCTTATATGACAGTCCCGGCCATCCCAGGGATCAATCTCGTGGACCTACGCTGCACTGCCTCAATCACAAGGATGTCCTTCCTCAAATTAGGAGACCAAAACTGTACATATCCTCCAGAAGCTGTTCCTGAACCTGGACGTTACAGATTTCAGGCTCCTGTACCTTTTTCCCGATGCCAGTGGTGAGATGAGTGTGTGGCCAGGATGGTTTGGGTCCCTGATGATGTTGGCTGCCTTTTTGAGGCAGCGACTTCGATGGATCCCTTCGATGGTGGGGAGGTCAGAGCCGGTGATGGACTGGGCAGTGGTCACAACTTTCTGCAGTCTTTTCCGCTCCTGGACGTTCAAGTTGCCGTAGTCAGGATCCGACCCGGGTCTCTGGTGCAGTGTAGGTTCACCAGGTTAATTCCCGGGATAGCGGGACTGTCATTTGTTGATAGAATGGAGCAGCTGGGCTTGTATCTCTGGAGTTTAGAAGGATGAGAGGGCATCTTATTGAAACATATAAGATTATTAAGGGTTTGGACACGCTAGAGGCAGGAAACATGTTCCCGATGTTGGGGAGTCCAGAACCAGGGGCCACAGTTTAAGAATAAGGGGTGAGCCATTTAGAACACTTTTTCATACAGAGAGTTGTGAATCTGTGGAATTCTCTGCCTCAGAGGGCGATGGAGGCCGGTTCTCTGGATACTTTCAAGAGAGAGTTAGATAGATCTCTTAAAGATAGCAGAGTCAGGGGATATGGGGAGAAGGCAGGAACGGGGTACTGTTTGGGGATGATCAGCCATGATCACATTGAATGGCGGTGCTGGCCCGAAGGGCTGAATGGCCCACTCCTGCACCTATTGTCTATTGTCTATAATAATAAAGCTAAACGTAGAGGTGAAACATTCTGAACTGGGATTGTGCAGATTTGCCTTTATTCAATTTAACTTTCATCCAGTGTATATGTTCAGACATCCAATGAACGAGTTAAATCGGACTTTGAAATTCTACTCTTTAATCTTTAGTGGATCTAGCAGCTGCTGCCAACTTCCTCAGGGTTAGGCCCACTGTGTGTTTAATTGCTCAGGTTCCATGGTAACATTGCAGAAACTTTGCATTCTGGCCCCTCACCTATTGATAGCTTATTATATTTCAGGATTGGCGTCTGAAATTCTTTGAAGCTTTGTATTTCTAAGAAGTAAAAAGTGGCGCAGCGGTAGAGTGGCTGCCTCACACGCCAAGTTCCATCCTGACTCTGAAAAAGTGTTTCCACATCTCTGTTCTAAATGGCTTACCCTTTATTCTTAAACTGTGTGGCACCTGGTCCTGGACTCCCCCAACATCACGAACATGTTTCCTGCCTCTAGCGTGTCCAACCCCTTAATAATCTGATATGTTTCAATAAGATCACCACTCATCTTCTAAACTCCAGAGTGTACAAGCCCAGTCACTCCATTCTATCATCGATGGTTGGCGCGGACTCGATGGGCCGAAGAGCCTGTTTCCTCGCTCTCTAAAGTAAGCTAAAGTATCTCTAAAGTAAGCTGAAGAACTTGAATCCTTGTTCTAAAGTTTGTACTTTCCGTCCTGTCCTTCCTTGCTGTCGCAGACGAGATTCCTCCTGGCATTGACTTGCATCGCAGGTCAAATTCTCACCGTTCAGCTATACCCTGTCAAAAGCCAAAACTCTCTAATTGCAACAACAGACCCCACAAAAAGACCAGAGCCCACATATTAACACGATCAAAGGCTGCCTATATTGACACGTTACAAACAAACAGCATCAGCTTCTGGACTCCTCCAACATCGGGGAACATGTTTCCTACCTCTAGCGTGTCCAAACCCTTAATAATCTAATGAGATAGCCTCTCATCCTTCTAAATTCCAGAGTATACAAGCTGAGCTGCTCCATTCTCTCAGCATATGACAGTCCCGCCATCCCACGAATTAACCTGGTGAACTTACGCTGCACTCCCTCAATAGCAAGAATGTCCTTCCTCAAATTTGGAGACCAAAACAGCACACAATACTCCAGGTGTGGTCTCATTAGGGCTCTGTACAACTGCAGAAGGACCTCTTTGCTCCTATACTTAAATCGTCTTGTTATGAAGGCCAACATGCCATACGCTTTATTCACTGCCTGCTGTACCTGCATGCTTACTTTCAGTGACTGATGAACAAGGATCCCCAGATCCCGTTGTACTTCCCCTTTTCCCAACTTGACACCATTTAGATAATAACCTGCCTTCCTGTTTTTGCCACCAAAGTGGATAACCTCACATTATCCACATAAACTGCATCCGCCGTGCATCTGCCCACTCACCAGTGAGACCACACCTTGTGTACAGTTTTGGTCCCCTAATTTGAGGAAGGACATTCTTGCTATTGAGGGAGTGCAACGTAGGTTTACAAGGTTAATTCCCGGGATGGCGGGACTGTCATTTGCTGAGAGAATGGAGCAGCTGGGCTTGTACACTCTGGAGTTTAGAAGGATGAGAGGGCATCTCATTGAAACATAAGATTGTTAAGGGCC
>JAXLNO010005910.1:52700-84593 GCA_038087875.1 Malacoraja senta
TGCTGTATAGCATGCACAGCTCGATTGTAATCATGTGTTGTCATTGTGCTGACTGGATAGCACGCAACCTCTGTCCAAGAAACTGATCATTCACCCACTGTGTGTGTGTGTGTGTGTGTGTGTGCTGTCCTCACAGGTCACTGGGTACACAGCTACAAACTGCCCTACAGCTGGACAGGGACAGGCCACGCAGTCTACAATGGCTCCTTCTACTACAACCAGGCATACACCCACAACATCATCCGCTATGACCTGGCAAAGCGGGTGGCAGCCAGCTGGGGCTTGCTGGACGACCTGACCATCGGCTCGACAGCGCTGGCTGGCTGGAAGGGCTACTCTGAGGTGGACTTCTTGGCTGACGAGGCTGGGCTTTGGGTCACCTACTTCTCCAACGACTTTGGCTACCTCCACGAGGAGGTCCTGGTTCTCAGCCGCCTGGACCCCATCGATCTGACCGTGAGGCAGGAGACCACTTGGAAGACCAGACTCCACCGGGCTTCCTACGGGAGAGCCTTCCTCATCTGCGGGGTTTTCTACACCATGGACCGGCAGAGGCAGGGGGAAGGCACCGTCACGTACGCCTTCGACACGCACACGGGCTTCCAGTCCAACCCAGGGCTCTCGATCCAGATCCAGTACAATCTCCTCTCTCAGATAGACTACAACCCAACAGACAAGCTACTCTATGCCTGGGATAATGGACATCAAGTTACCTACAACATAAGGTTCGCCAACTGACCCGCAGCTTCCTGTCCCTCCCTTCCCATCTCCATATCGTCATGTAGAGGCAAGGAACTGCAGGTGCTGTTTTAAAAAATAAAAAGGAAAGAGTGGGGGTTGGGAGGATCTTCAAAAATCCACAGAGTGCTGGAGTCACTCAGCGGGTCAGGCAGCATCTAACCCTAACCCATCGATAGGTGACATTTCACAGAGTGCTGGAGTAACTCAGCGGGTCAGGTAGCATCTAACCCTAACCCTAACCCATCGATAGGCGACGTTTCACAGAGTGCTGGAGTAACTCAGCGGGTCAGGCAGCATCTCTGGAGAACATGGATGGGTGACGTTTCACAGAGTGCTGGGGTAACTCAGCGGGTCAGGCAGCATCTGTGGAGAACATGGATAGGTGATGTTTAGGGTCAGAAGTCTTCCTCAGACAGGTTTGGTGGGGTGACGGGGAGAACTGGATTGGGGAATGTGCAGGATGAAGCCTGGTCGATACTATTGATGAATACAATCAGCTGGAGCAACTTAGCGGGTTTGTAGGTTAATTGGCTTCTGTAAAATATTGTAAATTGTCCTCAGTGTCATAAGGTCATAAGTAACAGGAGCAGCATTAGGCCATTCGGCCCATCAAGTCCACTCCGCCATTCAATCATGGCTGATCTATCCCTCCCTGCGAACCCCATTCTCCTGCCTTCTCCCCATAACCCCTGATACCTGTATTAATCAAGAATCTGTTTATCTCTGCCGTAAAAATATCCACTGACTTGTGGCCTCCACCGCCGTCTGTGGCAAAGAATCACAGATTCACCACCCTCTGGCTAAAGAAATCCCTCCTCATCTCCTTTCTAAAGGAAAGTCCTTTAATTCTGAGGCTGTGACCTCTGGTCCTAGACTCTCCCACTGGTGGAAGCATCCTCTCCACATCCACTCTATCCAGGCCTTTCACTATTCTGTAACATTTCATTGAGGTCCCCCCTCATTCTTCTAAACTCCAGCGAGTACAGGCCCAGTGCCGACAAACGCTCATCATATGTTAACCCACTCATTCCTGGGATCGTTGTTGTAAACATCCTCTGGACCCTCTCCAGAGCCAGCACATCCTTCCTCAGATACGGGGCCCAAAATTGCTCACAATATTCCAAATGCAGCCTGACCAGCGCCTTACGGAGCCTCGGTGTGTAGGATAGTGCTAGTGTACGCGAGTGATCGCTGGTCGACTTATGTGTTAACTCTGTGGAAGAAATTAATTCAGAGGGAAATGAAAGGAAAAAGAAAAGCTTCACGAGACTTCATTGCACGATACCATGGAGAGATGGCGGCAGTCAACTGCCCACCAGTTCTCTGACTTCACCGCAGAATTAGCCGACAGTTATACTGTTTGTTAGATACTACTCTAGGAAAATATCCTATCAAAGACATGGGCACCAATTATTTCATTAGTCATAACATACTTTTCGCTTATGTTAATCTTATTCAACAACAGATGGTCAATACAAGTCAAACACAATACAAGGGCATCCTGACATTATTCTATCTCACCTTTTAGGTGGCCATCCACTCTCCGAGCCAATCATAAGCCTCTCCCCCGCGCCCCCCCCCCCCCCCCATTTACAGTAACATTTCTATGCCACTAGCGGTTGGGGGCACGGGTGGTCGACTAATTTTTCACAATGGAAAAACAAGCTTTGTTATCTCCTCTAAATGTTTCATGTTTATAGATACAATCCACCCTTCAACACATTCCCAGACAATAGACAATAGACAATAAACAGGTGCAGGAGTAGGCCATTCGGCCCTTCGAGCCAGCACCGCCATTCAATGTGATCATGGCTGATCATTCCCAATCAGTACCCCGTTCCTGCCTTTTCACCATATCTCCTGACACCGCTATTTTTAAGAGCCCTATCTAGCTCTCTCTTGAAAGCATCCAGAGAACCAGCCTCCACTGCCCTCTGAGGCAGAGATTCCACAGACTCACCACACGCTGTGAGAAAAAGTGTTTCCTCGTCTCCGTTCTAAATGGCTTACTCCTTATTCTTAAACTGTGGCCCCTGGTTCTGGACTCCCCCAACATCGGGAACGTGTTTCCTGCCTCTAGCGTGTCCAAACCCTTAACAATCTTATATGTTTCAATGAGATGCCCTCTCATCCTTCTAAACTCCAGAGTATACAAGCCCAGCCGCTTCATTCTCTCAGCATATGACAGTCCCGCCATCCCGGGAATTAACCTCGTAAACCTACGCTGCACTCCCTCAATCACAAGGATGTCCTTCCTCAAATTAGGGGACCAAAACTGCACACAATACTCCAGGTGTGGTCTCACTAGGGCCCTGTACAACTGCAGAAGTACCTCTTTGCTCCTATATTCGATTCCTCTTGTTATAAAGGACAAAATGCCATTCGCTTTCTTCACTGCCTGCTGTACCTGCATGCTTACTTTCAAAGACTGATGAACAAGGACCCCCAGATCCCGTTGTACTTCCCCTTTTCCCAACCTGACGCCATTTAGATAGTAGGCGATGCCGATTCCTACGAACCTCTTCTGCACCTGGTCAAGCGAGAGACGCCAATTGTCACATCCAAAACACCCTTCCGTTTCCTTGTTCACTTCAAAAATTAAGTAAGGAAGGATATTAATTTTTCTTCCCACTGCATCTCTAAAGTATAATAGTCTAAAAGAGAGCTGGGGATGAGATTGGCAATATACTCAATATAGACAAAATATCAAAGATAGACGCAGAGTGCTGGAGTAACTCCGCGGGTCAGGCAGCATCTGTGGAGAAAAAGGAATAGGTGACGTTTCTGGTGGAGACCCTTCTTCAGATTGAGAGTCTAAATGTCCACATCTTGTCTGCAATAGAGAATATATCTCAGGGATTTCCAGAGGTGGTGCTTAATAAATTTTTTCAGATCGTAACTGGTTTCTAGTATTACATTTATTTTTATTTTTTAATTTGTATTTTATTAGAAGTACATTACATTACAACCACATACATTAGTACTTGTCATTTATATCTTCTTACAATTAATGTACTCCATTTATTTTTTACACTAGAAAAGGAAAAGATTGAAAGAAAGAAGAAAGTGAAGGAAAAAGTGAAAGTGTAGGAAATGTGACAACAAAAGAGGACGAAGACCCTATAAGAACAAAATAAAAACAAAAGAAAAAGAGTTAAGAAATAGACCCTAGAAAAGAAAGAGAAAGAGAAAGAGGAAAAAGAGAGAAACAAATATTTTTATGAGCATTACGTAAATGGGACATACCAATTCTTCAACTATCATCCCCCTTACCTGACCTCAATTTTTTTTTTTAAGTACTTTTGCACCCTATGTTTGCAATAATTCTATAAATGCAGACCACGTCAGGTGGAAGTGATCTGGTTTACCTGCTAGGAGGAGTCTTATCTCTTCTAGGTGTAATGTTTCAAACATATTTGAAATCCACATGTTTATAGTTGGTATTGGAGCCTTCTTCCAAAATTTTAGAATTAGCTTTTTTCCAGTTATTAACCCATAGTCCATTAGTTTCTTTTGAACACATTTAGTTCTGGACCATCTTCCGTTATTCTGAAGATAATCCATTCTGCTTTGGGTATCAGTCTTGTTTTAAATAACTTTGTAAAGATTTCAAAAATTTCATTCCAAAATGTTTGAATTTTTGTACAGAAAACGAATGAGTGCGCTATGGTAGCTTCTTGGGATTGACATTTATCACAAATAGATGATACATTTGGGAAAATTTTATGAATTTTAGTTTTCGAATAATATAATCTATGTAAAATTTTAAATTGTATTAAAGTGTGTCTTACATTAATCGAGCATTTATGCACGTTTAATAAGTATTCATTCCAACTTTCCTTTTGAAATTTTAATAGCTAACTCTTGTTCCCAGTCTCTTCTGATACCCTCCGTAGATGGTATTTGTGCATTTAAGATAATATTGTACAAATATGATATTAAGTTTGCTGATTCGCTTTTATCTGCATTGCCTCGTCCAGTACATCTACTGGGTTATTATGATGATCTTTTGTATATTTTTTCAAATAGTCGCATATTTGAAATATTTAAAATAGAGAATATATCTCAGGGATTTCCAGAGGTGGTGCTTAATAAATTTTGTTCAGATCGTAACTGGTTTCTAGTATTACATTTATAAAATAAATATCCTCTCATGTGAATTGAATACCTGTGAACAGAATGGTTCTTTGCAGATGTTTGGAGTCCAAGGCTGGACATTGCAACTAAGGTTGGTTCAAACTTGTACACACCTATTCACGGGGCTTCCATACGCATTATCCGCGTTGAATTTAGACAATAGACAATAGAGGCAGGAGTAGGCTATTCGGCCCTTCGAGCCAGCACCGCCATTCACTGTGATCATGGCTGATCATCCCCAATCAGTACCCCGTTCCTGCCTTCTCCCCATATCCCCTGACTCCGCTATCTTTAAGAACCCTATCTAACTCTCACTTGAAAGCATCCAGAGAAGCGGCCTCCACCGCCCTCTGAGGCAGAGAATTCCACAGATTCACCACTCTCTGTGAGAAAAAGTGTTTCCTCGTCTCCGGTTCTAAATGGCCAACCCATTATTCTTAAACTGTGGGTGGCCCCTGGTTCTGGACGCCCCCAACGTCGGGAATTATTAATAACCTGCAGGAATTATTTACTGGTACGTAATGAAAAGGAACTGTTGGTGTATGCTAAAGATCGACACAAAATGCTGGAGTAATTCGTGTACAAAATCATGAGAGGAATAGATCGGGTAGATGCACAGAGTCTCTTGCCCGGAGTAGGGGAATCGAGGACCAGAGGACATAGGTTGAAGGTGAAGGGGGAAATATTTAATAGGAATTTAATAAGGGCAACTTTTTCCACACAAAATGGTGGTGAGTGTATGAAATGACATGCTGGGGAAACATAGACAATAGGTGCAGGAGTAGGCCATTCAGCCCTTCGAGCCTGCACCGCCATTCAATATGATCAAGATTTCATGTAATTGTCACGTACCAATTAAGGTACAGTAAAATTTGAGTTGCCATACTTATGGGCCTGTCCCACTGAGGCGATATTTCGGCGGACGGCTGAACACACACACACACACATCGCAAAGGTGGGGGCCAGGGCAAGCGGGGAAACGCTGTCCGAAATTCACACGGTGCAAAGCCACGGTGATACAGACACACACCGAGATGAACAGGAAGGTTAAGACGGCTAGCACAGTGTACGGTAAGTCCTTTAAAAGAGGGGGGAGAAGGAGTGGAGACACTTTTAAGAAGCCAGACAACTTTTAGTAAGCCAGAGATACACAGCTGTGACGTTTGGCGGGCATTTAACATTACCGGTCGGTTATCCTTGGTTCTGAAAACTCGTGCTTACGTTTTTGTCCCCCCAATGAGCCAATGAAAATGCCCGGTCAGCAAAGGCGATTAACTAAAACTCCCTACGACTACCCATAACTACATGGTGACCACACTACAACTGTACTTACGACTACAGGATGATCGATTCGGCACATTGAAAAATTAGCGGTGACCATACTGAGGCCGCGAATCGTTCCCAGAATGCGGGAACTCCTCGCCACCATGAAGGAGACTCACCAGAGACCAGACACCATGTGGCGATCGCGGAGTCTCCTGCACTCGCCTAAAGAGTCGCCTAAGTGGGACAGGGGAAAAGTTGGGAAAAGGGGAAGAACAACAGGATCTGGGGGTCATCAGTCTATGAAAGTAAGCATGCAGGTACAGCAGGCAGTGAAGAAAGCGAATAGCATGTTGGCCTTCATAACAAGAGGAGTTGAGTATAGGAGCAAAGAGGTCCTTCTGCAGTTGTACAGGGCCCTAGTGAGACCACACCTGGAGTATTGTGTGCAGTTTTGGTCTCCAAATTTGAGGAAGAACATTCTTCCTATTGAGGGGAGTGCAGCGTAGGTTTACAAGGTCAATTCCCGGGATGGTGGGACTGTCATATGCTGAGTGAATGGAGCGGCTGGGCTTGTACACTCTGCAGTTTAGAAGGATGAGAGGCAATCTCATTGAAACATATAAGATTGTTAAGGGCTTGGACATGCTATAGGCAGGAAACATGTTCCCGATGTTGGGGGAGTCCAGGACCAGGGGGCACAGTTTAAAAATAAGGAGTAAGCCATTTAGAACGGAGACGGGGAAAACACTTTTTCTCACAAAGAATGGTGAGTCTGTGGAATTCTCTGCCTCAGAGGGCAGTGGAGGCAGGTTCTCTGGATGCTTTCAAGAGAGAGCTAGATAGGGCGCTTAAAAAATAGCGGAGTCAGGGTATATGGGGAGAAGGCAGGATTGGGGTACTGATTGGGGATGATCAGCCATGATCACATTGAAAGGCCAAATGGCTCGAAAGGCCAAATGGCCAACTCCTGCACCTATTGTCTATTGTCTATTGTCTATTGTCTGTTGTCTGTTGTCACAGGCCCATAAGTGAGAAAAGCAACACCACACAATCCAGCCACAGAAAATAAAATATAACATCAACACCCACCACAGTGGAATCAACATTCCTCACTGTATTGGAAGGCACTAAAGTTCAATCATCTTCCTCCTTTGTTCACCCGTGGCGGTCGGGGCTGTTGAACCCACCGCACTTGCCGTTGCCGACGGCCCGCTGATCAAGCCCTCTCATCGGGATGATGGAAACTCCGGCGTCGGAAGGATCGGAACATGGAGCTCCTGAGTCGGCTTCTTCTCACCGGGGACCGCGGGCTTCACCGTGTTCAAGTCCACAGGCCCTGTGGTCGGAGCTCCTACACCGGTGATCCTCGACAAAAGATCCCAGGCTCCGCGATGGTAAGTCCGTGCCATGCCCACGGCTTGATAGAAACATAGAAAATAGGTGCAGGAGTAGGCCATTCGGCCCATCGAGCCTGCACCGCCATTCAATATGATCATGGCTGATCATCCAACTCAGTATCCTGTACCTGCCTTCTCTCCATACCCCCTGATCCCTTTAGCAACAAGGGCCACATCTAACTCCCTCTTCAATATAGCCAATGAACTGGCCACAACTACCTTCTGTGGCAGAGAATTCCACAGACTCACCACTCTCTGTGTGAAAAAAAAAATTCTCATCTCGGTCCTAAAAGACTTCCCCCTAATCCTTAAACTGTGACCCCGTGTTCTGGACTTCCCCAAAATCGGGAACAATCTTCTTGCATCTAGCCTGTCCAACCACTTAAGAATTTTGTAAGTTTCTATAAGATCCCCCTCAATCTTCTAAATTCTAGCGAGTACAAGCCGAGTCTATCCAGTCTTTCTTCATATGAAAGTCCTGCCATCCCAGGAATCAGTCTGGTGAACCTTCTCTGTACTCCCTCTATGGCAAGAATGTCTTTCCTCAGATTAGAAGACCAAAACTGTACGCAATACTCCAGGTGTGGTCGGAAAAAGTTTCCCCCCGATCCCCCCCGCACCCACCACATAAAACGTACCGAGACACATTAAAACAAATATTCAAGACATACTTCAAATAATGAAAACAAGAGTAGGGAGACTGCTGACGAGGCGGCCATTACAGGAACCACCCCGCGGTTCACATTTTCCAGCATCATCCACAATCAGTACCCCCTTCCTGCTCTCTCCCCATATCACTTGATTCCTTTAGCCCTTAGAACTAAATCTGACTCTCCATTGAAAACATCCAGTGAATCGGCCTCCACTGCCTTCGGAGGCAGAGAATTCCACAGATTCACAACCCTCTGGTTGAAAAACCTTTCCCTCATCTCAGTCCTAAATCGCCGACCTCTTACTCTTAAACGCAGGCAGGTGGGACTAGTGTAGATGGGACATGTTGGTCGGTGTGGGCAAGTTGGCCGAAGGACCTGTTAACACTCTGTGTGACGATCAAGTCAGTGGATAGGGCAGCTTATCTGGAGAAAATGGATAGTGAAGAAGGGTCCCAATAAAGGTGGTTGATGCAGGGACTATTGCAATGTTTAAGAAACAATTAGACAGATACATGGGTAGGATAGGTTTAGAGGGATATGGACCAAACGCTGTAAGACTATGGTTCTATGCTGTTTAACGTTCAAAAGGTCACAAAGTGTTGGAGTAACTCAGCGGGTCAGGCAGGCAGCATCTGTGGAGAACATGGATAGGTGACGTTTCACCGAGTTTATGCATCTTTAAGTCAGCAACAACAGCATGGCATAACGATGCACTGTCCTCAGCTGCTGCAAGCTGTGGTTACCCACAGACCCGCATGTTGGATCCAAAACCCCACTCTTGAAAGAGCAGAAATATTTTCAGAAGAGAAGGCAGGGAAGCAGATGCCTTGGCAGGACTGAGAAGGGGTTATAAACATTGAGACTGTCGCGAGAACCAGCTTTCACAGTTGGTGTGCTATCAAGGGGCATGATGACACGAGTCGGAGCATGGTTATGGACCCAGAGCTGGGAATGCCGGGATCCAATCCGGCAAAGGGCACAGTTGTAATCAATGGACAATATGTGCGGGAGTAGGCCATTCGGCCCTTCGAACCAGCACCGCCATTCAATGTGATCACGGTTGATCATCCACAATCAATATCCCGTTCCTGCCTTCTCCCCTGACTCTGCTATCTTTAAGAGCCCTATCTAGCTAGTCGAGGTACACTACATCCACTGGCTCTCCCATGACCATATTCCTAGTTACATCCTCAAACAATTCCTTAGAACTAAATCTAACTCTCTCTTGAAAGCATCCAGAGAACTGGCCTCCACCGCCCTCTGAGGCAGAGAATTCCACACTCACAACTCTGGGTGAAAACATTTTTCCTCATCTCCGTTCTAAATGGCTCACCCCTTATTCTTAAACTGTGGCCCCTGGTTCTGGACTTCCCCCAACATTGGGAACATGTTTCCTGCCTTTAGCGTGTCCAAACCCTTAATAATCTTGTAAGTTTCAATAATATCCCTCATCCTTCTAAAGTGTACAAGCCCAGCCGCTCCATTCTCTCAGCATATGACAGTCCCGCCATCCCGGGAATTAACCTGGTGAACCTACGCTGCACTCCCTCAATAGCAAAAATGTCCTTCCTCAAATTAGGGGACCAAAACTGCACACAATTCTGTGAGCTTTGACATTAGGTGTGCCTCCCTAGTGCCACGTCTGCACGATGGCCAGCCTCGCCAACAGTCTATGTCTTTTTTTGTTATTTTTAGAGTGTTTTTAAAGTTTGTGTTCTCTGGTTTGTTTTATGTGGGTGGGGGGGGGGGGAGGGCGTCGGGGGGGGGGACTTTTTGTCAATCTCTTACCCTGCCGGAGATACGATTGTTTTCCGGATCGTATCTCCGGTCGCTCTGCAGCCTACCATCGATGGAGCTGGAGGCCTCGCTCAGGACTGACTTTAAGCTCCACCGCGGGGCATGGACTTAACATCGGAGCCGATCCCTTGCCTGGGATCCGACTGCGTCCTGCGGACTTTATCATCGAGAGCTCGCAGTCTCGGGAGAGGCCGAGTCGGGGAAGCTCCAACTACACAGAAGATTCGACCAACCCCGACCCGGGGTCCAATCACCCGGCGCGGGGGAGCTGACATCCCCCCCCCACCCGATGCAGGAGCTTGATCGCCCCGACGCAGACGGCCCAAACGCCGCAGGCTACGGGAGCCACGATCGCCCCGTCAACGGAGGGTTCGAGACCCCCGACGGCGGGAGAACAAAGGGAAGAAATGTAACTTGTTTTCGCCTTCCATCACAGTGAGGAATGTGGAGTCAGTGTGGTGCAGCGGTAGAGTTGCTGCCTGACAGCGAATGCAGCGCCGGAGACCCGGGTTCCATCTCGACCACGGGTGCTGTCTGTACGGAGTTTGTACCTTCTCCTGCGTGGGTTTTCTCCAAGATCTTCGGTTTCCTCCACGCTCCAAAGACGTGCAGGTTTGTAGGTTAATAGGCTTGGTGTAAATGTAAAAATTGTCTCTAGTGGGTGTAGGATAGTGTTGGCGTGCGGGGATCGCTGGTCGGCGCGGACCCGGTGGGCCGAAGGGACTGATTCCGCGCTGTATCTCTAAACTAAACTGAAAACAAATCACTGTGGTGGATGTTTATGTAAAAATGCATTTTGTGTATATTTTGATGTCAATGTTGCTTTTTTATTTGCGTGACTGAATTGGCAAATGAAATTCCTCGTATGTTGCAAGACATACTTGGCCAATAAAGTATGATTGTGATTGTATTGTTCTCTCCCAGATGTACAATGGGACCAGTCTTCTTGCACACTACCCCAGCAGGGGACGACCTACTCCTCCACCCTGTAGCAGGAGCATCCCCGTCCCTCCCCACACCAAGGGGTCTTCTCCATCACCACACTCCCACAGAGACCTATCCCCTCCCCTGACACAATGTGTACTCTCCCCTCCCACAGACACCAGCGAACCTCTACACCTCCCCTCACCTTCCCCTGACATGATTGACAATAGGTGCAGGAGTAGGCCATTCGGCCCCTCGAAGCAGCACCGCCATTCAATGTGATCATGGCTGATCATCCACAATCAGTACCCCCGTTCCTGCCTTCTCCCCATATCCCCTGACTCCACTATATTTAAGAGCCCTATCTAGCTCTCTCTTGAAAGTATCCAGAGAACCGGCCTCCACCGCCCTCTGAGGCAGAGAATTCCACAGACTCACCACTCTCTGTGAGAAAAAGTGTTTCCTCGTCTCCGTTCAAAATGGCTTACCCCTTATTCTTAAACTGTGTGGCGCCTGGTTCTGGACTCCCCCAACATCGGGAACATGTTTCCTGCCTCTAGCGTGTCCAAACCCTTAGTATTCTTATTGGGGAGAGATTGGGGTTCTCTCCCCTCCCTTTACTCCTCATCCCCCCCCCCCCGCCCCCTCACTCCATTCCCAGGGACCTCTTCTCTCCCACACTCCTCAACACTAGAGCACCAATAGACAGTAGGTGCAGGAGTAGGCCATTCGGCCCTTTCCAGCCAGCACCACCATTCACTGTGATCATCGCCAATCAGTAACCCATTCCTGCCTTCTCCCCACATCCCCTGACTCCGCTATCTTTAAGAGCTCTATCTAACCCTCTTGAAATCATCCAGAGAACTGGCCTCCACTGCCCTCTGAGGCAGAGAATTCCTGACATAGTGAAGCCCATGGAGTGCAGCAGTCCAGCACCCGGGGCCAACTCATCATTCACCCAGACACGGCCCAGTCGGTCAACGAATTGCCGTGGGGAATTTGTCCCTTATTTTGACCTCTTGTCCCTTATTTGGGAGTGAGAAAGTCGGCAAACCTACTCCCCGCACACCCACGACCCCCCCCCCCCTCCACCTCCCCACACCAACCCTAACACAATGGGGCCGCATAACGACCACATTCCCTTCATACGGGGGAAGGCGAGGATCGAGAAAGCCATTTGATCTCTGCCACACTTTTATTACAAACAGCAATGCAATCCATGGCAATTAAAACATATTTCCAGTGGATAAAAATAACCCCAACAGAACATATGGATGTTGGATCAGAAAGAAACTGTGGTGGTCTTGGCAACTCTCTCACACGCACACACATAGTCACACACTTAACCCAAACCCACCACCCTTCCCATTCCCAATATCTAGTTCGACACAGAGAGCTGGAGTAACTCAGCAGGTCAGACAGCATCTCTGGAGAGAACGAATACGTGACGTTTCGGGTCGAGTCAAGAAAGCGAATGGCATGTTGGCCTTCATAACAAGAGGAGTAGAGTTTAGGAGCAAAGAGGTCCTTCTGCAGTTGTACAGGGCCCTGGTGAGACCACACCTGGAGTATTGTGTGCTCCAATTTTGAGGAAGGACATTCTTGCTATTGAGGGAGTGCAGCGTAGGTTCACCAGGTTAATTCCCGGGATGGCGGGACTGTCATATGCTGAGAGAATGGAGCGGCTGGGCTTGTACACTCTGGAGTTTAGAAGGACGAGAGGGAATTTGAAACATAAGATTATTAAGGGATTGGACACGCTAGAGGCAGGAAACATGTTCCCGATGTGGGGGGAGTCCAGAACAAGGGGCCACAGTTTAAGAATAAGGGGTAAGCCATCTAGAACGGATATGAGGAAAAACCTTTTCACACAGAGTTGTGAGTCTGTGGAATTCTCTGCCTCGGAGGGCGGTGGAGGCAGGTTCTCTGGATGCTTTCAAGAGAGAGCTAGATAGAGCTCTTAAAGATAGCGGAGTCAGGGGAGAAGGCAGGAACGGAGTACTGATTGGGGATGATCAGCCATGATCACATTGAATGCGGTGGTGGCTCAAAGGGCCGAATGGCCTCCTCCTGCACCTATTGTCCATTGAGACCTTTGTCCCCAGGTCCCAATTTCTCCCGACCTATTTCCAAGACCGCTCATCTCTTTAATGACTTCTGATTTCCGGCCTCCACTGCCTCATCTTTGCTGTGGACGTTCGGTCAGTCTACACCTCCACCCCCCACCAGGAAGGCCTTAAAGCCCTCCGGTTCACCACCGCTGACCAGCCCAGTTTCCCTCGGCAAGCTCTGAAGATGCGTCTCAACCTCAAAACGTCACCTATTCCTTTTCTTCCAGAGATGTTGTCTGACCCGCTAAGTTGCTCCATTTTGGGGGTCTTTAAGCCATTATCTGCCAGTCCTTCCCATTGCCAGACTAACTCTGCCAGTGTAACATAACCCAGGCGTTCTTGCTACCTCCAGCTCACAAATGCCCACACAGGGAAACTTAGAGAAGGCAGAAACGTGGTACTGATTGGGGATGATCAGCCATGATCACATTGAATCTCAAAGGGCCGAATGACCTACTCCTGCACCTATTGTCTATTACAGTGTAGGAAGAAACTGCAGATGCTGTTTTATAATCAGATACACACAAAAGGACTTTATCCAACACTAAACGTTATTCACTTTTTCCCCTTTATCATGTATCTGTACACTGTGGACGGCTCGATTGTAATCACGTAGTCTTCTTCTGACTGGTTAGCACGCAACAAAAGCTATTCACTGTACCTCTGTACGCATGACAACAAATTAAACTCAATGCTGGAGAAACTCAGCGGGTCAGGCAGCATCACTGCAGAATAAGGATTTTGGGTCACAACCCCTTTTCAGAGCCGATCCCACCTGTTTCTTCTCTCCAGACATGCTGCCTGCCCCGCCGAGTTACTCAGCTCTTTGTGTCTACCTTCGGTGTACACCAGCATCTGCAGTTCCTTCCTACACATCTCAAAAGCAACAACAGCCCTGGTTTTTAAACTCCTCACCATCCTGGGGGCTACAAATTGTTGAGGAATTTGGAATGGCAATGAAAGAGACCGAGTTAGCGACGTGAAACACTTCAAGATTACAACTCCAAACCCAATATTGAATCTCAACTTTGGAATTTAGAAGGATGATAGGGAATCTTATTGAGACATATAAGATTATTAAGGGTTTGGACACGCTAGAGGCAGGAAACATGTTCCCGATGTTGGGGGAGTCCAGAACCAGGGGCCACAGTTTAAGAATAAGGGGTAAGCCATTTAGAACGGAGATGAGGAAACACTTTTTCACCCAGAGTTGCGAGTCTGTGGAATTCTCTGCCTCAGAGGGCGGTGGAGGCAGGTTCTCTGGATACTTTCAAGAGAGAGCGAGATAAGGCTCTTAAAAGTAGCGGTGTCAGGGGATATGGGGAGAAGGCAGGAACGGGGTACTGATTGGGGATGATCAGCCATGATCACATTGAATGGTGGTGCTGGCTCGAAGGGCCGAATGGCCTACTTTGCACTTATTGTCTATTGTCACACTATCATAAATCAGACCGTACAAATAAGGGTCAAATCAGCCTTGTATAGAAAGGGCAAATTTGGTTTAAAATGCATTAATAAAACATCTTCAATATTATCTCCATGGTCGAGTGGAGATCTGAGGTGCTACCTGCACTGTCATTCCACACTTCTCGCACATCTTAAGAAAGAAAAATCATTGGATTAAGCCCAGTTCAGCCTTCAGTATTGTGAGCAATTTTGGGCCCCATATCTGAGGAAGGATGTGCTGGCTCTGGAGAGGGTCCAGAGGAGGTTTACAAGAACGATCCCAGGAATGAGTAGTTAACATACGATGAGCGTTTGACAACGCTGGGCCTGTACTCGCTGGAGTTTAGAAGGTTGAGGGGGAACCTCATTGAAACTTACAGAGTAATGAAAGCCCTGGATAGAGTGGATGTGGAGAGGATGTTTCCACTAGTGGGAGAGTCTAGGACTAGAGGTCACAGCCTCAGAATTAAAAGGCGCAACTTTTAGAAAGGAGGTAAGGAGGAACTTCTTTAGTCGGAGGGTAGTTAATCTGTGGAACTCATTGCCACAGAGGGCTGTGAAGGCCATGTCAGTGGTTATTTTTAAGGCAGAGATAGACAAATTCTTGATTAGAGTGGGTGTCAAAGGTTATGGGGAGAAGGCAGGAAAATGGGATTAGGAGGCAGAGATCAGCCACGATTGAATGGCAGAGTTGACTCGATGGAGCAAACAGCCGGATTCTACTCCTACAACTTGTGAAAGTCCAGTGTCAGAGACCGTTTTTGACTTACGGCCCAATGTGTGGACTAGGCCTCTGGTTACAGAGTCTTTTATCCAGAGTAGGGGAACCGGGGACCAGAGGACATAGGTTCAAGGTGAAGGGGAAAAGATTTAATAGGAATCCGAGGGGTAACTCTTTCACGCAGAGGGTGGTGCGTGTATGGAACAAGCTGCCAGAGGAGGTAGTTGAGGCTGGGACTATCCCAACGTTTAAGAAACAGTTGGACAGGTACATGGATAGGACAAGTTTTGGAGGGATATGGACCAAGCGCAGGCAAGTAGGACTAGTGCAGCTGGGACATTGTTGGCCGGTGTGGGCGAGTTGGGCCTGTTTCCACGCTGTATTCACTCTATGACTCTATAACAGTGAGGCATGGAAGACACTAAATGCTGGAGAAACTCAGCGGGTCAGGCAGCTTCTCTGGAGAATAGGGAAATAGGTGAAGTTTCTGGTCGAGACCCTTCGTCAGACCTGACCATAACACTCTGCACAAACCAACATGGATAGATAATAAATTACATATTTTAAAAAAGAGAAAATCACAACTTTAAGCTTATATACACGCACATACACCCACACACAGGCCAGTGAACTATTCTCACACTTGCACCTTGCTTTTGGATTATCCTATTGCGGTGACTTAGGTAGTAAGCTTGACTTGCTGGTAACTCTATAAACACTGGTGCATGAAGTGAGCTCATCACGCTCCCTTGTCTGCCCACTGTCGCTCAGTTGAGATCGGCCGATCCAGCACTTCGCCTGACGCTCACAGCAAATGCTTCAAGATGCAGTGGGTCCGATGCTCAGCCCACCGGCCGTCAGAGAAGGGCGCTGCCTTGCTTGCCACTGGCCAGCTGAGGGGCACAGCAAGGTCCCCCTCATCTCAACATCAAAGACCAAACGCAACGTGATAAAAACAAAAAAAACAGCGAGCAAAACTCTCCACGCCCACACGAATCGACCGATGAACCGCCGGGCCACAGGAGAGAAACCAAAACTCACAGATGGACACAAAGTGCTGGAGTAACTCAGCGGGACAGGCAGCATCTCTGGAGAAGGAATGGGTGACGTTTCAGAGTGCTGGAGTAACTCAGCGGGTCAGGCAGCATCTGTGGAGAACATGGATAGGTGACGTTTCACAGAGTGCTGGAGTAACTCAGCGGGTGGGTCAGGCAGCATCTGTGGAGAACATGGATAGGTGACGTTTCACAGAGTGCTGGAGTAACTCAGCGGGTCAGTGGGGAACATGGACAGGTGGTGGTGAAGGCAGATACGATAGTGGCATTTAAGAGACTGTTGAATGGGCACAAACAAGGCCATGTAGGGAACGGAGGGATGTGGATTAAGTGCGGGAGGATACAAGATGGTCTGGGCTTCATGTTCGGCACAGACATTGTGAGCCGAAGGGCCTGTTCTCGTGCTGTACTCTTCAATGTCCGGTGATTCTAGGCGGTCGTCCGGGCACGGAAACTGGCCAATCGGCCCATCTGACGGTGGCGTTGAGACTGGCCCCCTCCCGGCAACCCACCTGGGTACAGGAGCCCCGGCCATCGTGTCCAAGCCAGGCAGAAGGGGGCCAGAGTAGTGAGCGCAGGATGAAGATAAACACAGGTAGTGTGCGAAGGGGCAGAACGATTAATTGTACAAGCCCTTCTTCCCTCATGTTCCCGTTAAACAGTGCTGGCTCCTTGTCCCAGGGAATTTTTCTCACCCCCCCCCTCCCCCCATCACATGCAGGGCTGCTGAGAACATAAAGTCAACAGTGAGAGAATCGCCTGGAATCAGCGGCAGCCTCTTGGAATGTGTGTCTCTCCCCCCCGTACATGTCCGTACGGGGGCCATGAGTCCAGACGGCGGGCTGGCGGTGGGGTCTAGACGGCTGGACGGAATGGCCGTCTTGCCTTGGATTCCGTCTTCTGAAAACCAGGTGGTCTTTCCACTTCCGACACGAGACCCCTCCCCGCACACAGTGCGAAGGTCAGTAGCAATTTAAACACTTTTCGGGGGTTGGGGGGTGGAGCTGAGAGTGAAGGGAGGGCGGAGCAGAGGGAAGGATGGACCACAGTGTATCGAGCCCCACCCCCACCCGTGTACTTGCTTGGAGGGTGGGTGGGGAGGGGGGAGAGTGGGGGACACCCCCCCCCCCCCCACCTGATGCTACACCCCACCTTCTACCGGGAGATAGAGGGGGTCGTTGGCAGAGGGTGCTGAGACGGTGTGGGGGTGGGGCTGTAGACCCCCGGGGGTGGGGGGCCTGCTGGAGCCCCCAGCGTGGGGGTGGAAGGGGCTGGTCCGGTTGTCCTGGGGGTGCCGCAGTGAGGGGGGCACTGAGGAGCTCTTGATCTGGATGATTCTGGTGTCCATCACCTCACAGTCGATCTGCATCATCACCTCGTAACCCCGCGTGCTGTTGTACAGGCTCTCTGCAGGAGAAGGGGCAAACACAAACAGTTAACGTCACACACACACACACACACTGATCCCGACTCACACTGGCCCAACACTGGTCACAGCGGCTGGCTCAGGCAGCATCTGTGGAGAGAAGGAATGGGTGACGTTTCGAGTTGAGACCCTTCTTCATTCCTTCTCTCCAGAGATGCTGCCTGACCCGCTGAGTTACTCCAGCACTGTGTGAAACGTCACCTATCCATGTTCTCCACAGATGCTGCCTGACCCGCTGAGTTACTCCAGCACTGTGTGAAACGTCACCTATCCATGTTCTCCACAGATGCTGCCTGACCCGCTGAGTTACTCCAGCACTCTGTGAAACGTCACCTATCCATGTCCTCCACAGATGCTGCCTGACCCGCTGAGTTACTCCAGCACTGTGTGAAACGTCACCTATCCATGTTCTCCACAGATGCTGCCTGACCCGCTGAGTTACTCCAGCACTCTGTGAAACGTCACCTGTCCATGTTCTCCACAGATGCTGCCTGACCCGCTGAGTTACTCCAGCATTCTGTGAAACGTCACCTATCCATGTTCTCCAGATGCTGCCTGACCCGCTGAGTTACTCCGGCATATTATGTCTGCCTTCGATATCAGCCAGCATCTGCAGTTATTTCCTGCACATTCTGTAGCCTGACTGAATAGTTCACCCAGAGAGTTGTGAATTTGTGGAATTCTCTGCCACAGAAGGCAGCGGAGGCCGATTCACTGGATGATTTTTTTTAAATAGTTAGACCTCTAGGGGCTAGCGGAATCAAAGGATATGGGGAGAAGGCAGGCTCAGGTTACTGACTGTGGATGATCAGCCATGATCACAATGAATGGCGGTGCTGGCTCGAAGGGTCGAATGGCCTCCTCTTGCACCTATTTTCTGCAAGGTTAATTCCCGGGATGGCGGGACTGTCATATGCTGAGAGAATGGAGCAGCTGGGCTTGTACACTCTGGAGTTTAGAAGGATGAGAGGTGATCTCATTGAAACATATAAGATTGTTAAGGGCTTGGACACACTAGAGGCAGGAAACATGTCCCCGATGTTCAGGCCGTTATTCAGGGCAGCCAGACACTCCCAGCTACATGTCATCCCAGTGTGTACACCAACCCTGGACCCCAACAACACAGACCGCCAGCCAGCAACATCTCATATTGAAACGTACACAATGATGAAAGGCATAGATAGAGTGGATGTGGAGAGGATGTTTCCACTGGTGGGAGAGTCTAGGACCAGAGGTCACAGCCTTGGAATTAAACTGCGCTCTTTTAGAAAGTAGTTGAGGTGGAATTTCTCTAGTCAGAGGGTAGTTAATCTGTGGAACTCAGACGGCTGTGGAGGCCAAGTCAGTGGATATTTTTAAGGCAGAGATAGACAAATTCTTGATTATTAAGAGATTGGACACGCTAGAGGCAGGAAACATGTTCCCGATGTTGGGGGAGTCCAAAACCAGGGGCCACGCAGTTTAAGAATAAGGGGTAAGCCATTTAGAACAGAGATAAGGAAACACTTTTTCACCCAGAGTTGTGAGTGTGGAATTCTCTGCCTCAGTGGGCGGTGGAGGCTGGTTCTCTGGATACTTTCAAGAGAGAGCTAGATAGAGCTTTTAAAGCTCGTGGAGTTGGGGATATGGGGAGAAGGCAGAAACGGGGTACTTAGAAACATAGAAATTAGGTGCAGGAGTAGGCCATTCGGCCCTTCGAGCCTGCACCGCCATTCAATATGATCATGGCTGATCATCCAACTCAGCCATGATCCCTTTAGCCACAAGGGCCACATCTAACTCCCTCTTAAATATAGCCAATGAACTGGCCTCGACTACCCTCTGTGGCAGAGAGTTCCAGAGATTCACCACTCTCTGTGTGAAAAAAGTTATTCTCATCTCGGTTTTAAAGGATTTCCCCCTTATCCTTAAGCTGTGACCCCTTGTCCTGGACTTCCCCAACATCGGGAGCAATCTTCCTGAATCTAGCCTGTCCAACCCCTTAAGAATTTTGTAAGTTTCTATAAGATCCCCTCTCAATCTCCTAAATTCTAGAGAGTATAAACCAAGTCTATCCAGTCTTTCTTCATATGAAAGTCCTGACATCCCAGGAATCAGTCTGGTGAACCTTCTCTGCACTCCCTCTATGGCAATAATGTCCTTCCTGACTGATTGGGGATGATCAGCCATGATCATATTGAATGGTGGTGCTGGCTAGAAGGGCCGGATGCCCTACTCCTGCACCTATTGTCTATTGTCTATTATATCTCGAAACAAAACTTCTGCTTCCTCTTGCGTATGGCGTGCACAGCCTACAGTTATAGGACAACTTGTTCTATTTGATCTTATTTGATTGTGCACGCCAGGTTGATTGCATTCGTTGAAACAGGGCGGACCACGTGAAGGTTGCAATCTCCCACCCCCAAACTAAACTAAACTGGTGCACTTGCACTTACCATTGACGGGCATGGCTGGCATGACCAGGGACATCTTTGGTCTGTTGGTCTTGTTGTGACTTATGGCCGGTAACAGTAGGTGATCCTGTGGGGAACACAGATCACAGGAAGCACAATGTCAGTGTGAGAAAGAACTGCAGATGCTGCTTTAACTCCAAGGCAGACACAAAATGCTGGAGTAACTCAGCGGGACAGGCAGCATCTCTGGAGAGAAGGAATGGGCCACTTTACATAAAATGCTGCAGTAACTCAGCGGGACAGGCAGCATCTCTGGAGGGAAGGAATGGGCGAATTTTCGGGTTGAGACCCTTCCTCAGACTGATGTCAGGGGAGGGGGCGGGACAGAGATAGAATGTAGTCGGATACAGTAAGACTGGTAGGAGAACTGGGAATGGGGAGGGGATGGAGAGAGAGGGAAAGTAAGGGCTATCTGAAGTTAGAGAAGTCAATGTTCATACCGCTGGGGTGTAAAGATCCTCCCTCAATCTTCTAAATTCTAGCGAGTACAAGCCGGGCCTATCCAGCCTTTCTTCATATGAAAGTCCTGATATCCCAGGAATCAGTCTGGTGAACCTTCTCTGTACTCCCTCTATGGCAAGAATGTCCTTCCTCAGATTTGGAGACCAAAACTGTACGCAATACTCCAGGTGTGGTCTCACCAAGACCCTGTACAACTGCAGAAGAACCTCCCTGCTCCTATACTCAAATCCTTTTGCTATGAATGCTAGCATACCATTCGCTTTCCTGCTGCACCTGCATGCCTACTTTCAATGACTGGTGTACCATGACACCCAGGTCTCGTTGCATCTCCCCTTTTCCTAATCGGCCACCATTTAGATAATAGTCAAATTTCCTGTTTTTGTCACCAAAGTGGATAACCTCACATTTATCCACATTATACTGCATCTGCCATGCATTTGCACACTCACCCAGCCAATCCAAGTCACCTTGCAGCCTCCCAGCATCCTCCTCACAGCTAATACTGCCCCCCAGCTTCGTGTCATCCGCAAACTTGGAGATGTTGCATTCAATTCCCTCGTCCAAATCATGAATATATATATTGTAAATAGCTGGGGTCCCAGCACTGAGCCTTGCGGTACCCCACTAGTCACTGCTAGTCACTGAAAGATACTACACTTGTCGCTTTACCTCCCCCTTCGACTCCAACCAAGCAGTCTTTCCAGCTGAGGCAGAGGTTCACTTGTCCCACCCCCTCCCCTGATTTTAGACACACTAATCGCTGTGGAAGGCAAGAAACATGTTCCTGATGTTGGGGGAGTCCAGAACCAGGGGCCACAGTTTAAGAATAAGGAGTAAGCCATTTAAAATGGAGATGAGGGAAAAACGTTTTCTCACGGAGAGTTGTGTCTGTGGAATTCTCTGGCTCAGAGGGTGGTGGAGGCCGGTTCTCTGGATACTTTCAAGACAGAGCTAGATAGAGCTCTTAAAGATAGCGGAGTCAGGGGATATGGGGAGAAGGCAGGAGCGGGGTACAGATTGGGGATGATCAGCCATGATCACATTGAATGGCGGTGCTGGCTGGAAGGGCTGAATGGCCTACTCCTGCATCTATTGTCTGTTGAAGGAATGTGAAGCTGAAAGCTCTGGTGTGAATGGACAACCTGACCCCCCCCCCGCAGACTGAAGCGGCTGGACTGGCGATAGTTACCCTTCGGAATGAAACGACATAGAAGGTGTCCTCCCTCCTGTCGAAGGCATCCATGAAGTCAGTATAGCTCTGCTCAGGGCTCTGGTACACCTGTAGCTGGCTGGAGATTAACCTGTCCAAGCACAACAAGGAGACAGTGAGATGTCGTAACATGGCTCGCAGGCAGGTGGTAGCAGGACAGCGGTGGGGAAAACACCACTTTGCTGCTTCACAATATGTTTTATTGACTCAAGGGTACTGTCCCACTTAGGCTATTTCTAGGTGACTGCCGGCGACTGTCATAGGGCCCTGTCCAGCTGCAGAAGGGCCTCTTTGCTCCTATACTCAACTCCTCTTGTTATGAAGGCCAACTGGCCATTGGCTTTCTTCACTGCCTGCTGTACCTGCATGCTTACTTTCAGTGACTGATGAACAAGGACTTGAAATACACCATGGTTCTGATAAGGCTGAATTAAGTTAAAAATATAAGAAGATATTAAATTGGTTCCTGGGTCAGCTTACAGCTTATATTTAGTCTCAAATCAGGCTTTTCTCCAGTAGATTAATACCGAAAAGGCAAGTTTAGGCTTGCCTCAGGTTGCGTGGTATTGAGATAATGAATGACTATAACATGTGTCTACCATTTGACGAGAGAGGAAGCTAGATTGATCTAAGGGGTATTGACAAATGGCCAATGTCTTTAATATGTAAAATACCTTGCACCAAATGTCCAATGCCTGTGAGGGGTGAAGTGACGAGAGAGGAAGCCAGATTGATCTAAGGGGTATTGACAAATGGCCAATGTCTTTAATATGTAAGATATCTTGTACCATATAACAAGATGCCTTTGATGTGACACATTCTGTAGAAACCTTTATTTCCTGTACCTCTGACCATGACTAATGTTTGTGGAATGTGCGAAGGTGACAAAATAACACTATATAATATGATGTAATTCTGTTGTTCGAGGAAGTGGAATGAGGACAGTGAAGTGTCTGTATTGTTCACTTGACTGGAGTTCCTCACCACTTCCATCGACCGATAAAAAGTAACGTTTTGAACTGGTCTACCAAACGTTTGTTAGTTGTTTGTTTATTAAGAAGCAAACCTGTTTAGTTGTTATAAAAGTAACTTTTTCAGAAACAGGCCCTTTGGCCCACTGAGTCCGCGCCGACTAGCGATCACCCCTTACACTAACACCACCCTACACACACTGGGGACAATTTACAATCACACCAATCCAATTCACCGACAAAATTGGACGTCTTTGGAGTGTGGGAGGAAACCGAAGATCTCGGAGAAAATCCACGCGGGTCACGGGGAGAACGTACAATCTCCGTACAGAGAGCACCCGTAGTCGGGATTGAACCCGGGTCTCTGGCGTTGTGAGGCAGCAGCTCTACCCGCTGCCCCGCCGTGCTGTATACGAGATAAATAAAGCGCCAGTGAGCTCACCTTGCGTTGGTGTCTGTGGACTGGACTGGGAGAAAGCGTGACAGGTTGACTTTCCTCTGTTGTGACCGCTGTAAAAGAGAACTCAATTGTGATTAAGAAATAGCACGTTTGATGAAGACCAGCCCTCGTCTCTGGGGATGACAATCACAATAGACAATAGACAATAGGCCATTCGGCCCTTCGAGCCAGCATTGCCATTCACTGTGATCATGGCTGATCTTCCACAATCACTACCCCGTTCCTGCCTTCTCCCCATATCGCCCGACTCCGCTATCTTTAAAAGCTCTATCTAACCTTGCGTTTGTGGGGCTCCAGAGGAGGGAGACGGCAGTCCTGCTGGCCGTCTGTTCGTTCTTTTCATCCTTTTTGTTATTTTTAGCGTTTGTTGAAAGTTTGTTTTAATGTTCTTCTGTTTGTTTTGTGTGGGGGGAGGGGGAAACTTTTTTTTCAGGTCCTTACCTTCACGGAGATGTGATCAAGTTTCACAGCGACAGTAGGCTCTGCGGCCTACTGTCGCTGGAGCTGGAGGCCTCCTCGGGCTGTCGTGAGTCCCACCGCGGGACTCACGACTTGCCTGGGATCGCTCCCACCGCGGCCTGCGCACTTACCATCAAGGGCTCGCAGTCTCGGGAGAGGCCGAGTCTGGAGCTCCAACGCCGCAGAATGTTCGTCCAGCCCCCACGCGAGGTTCGATCGCTCGGCAAGAGGGAGCTGACATCCCCCCCGATGCAGGAGCTGAACGCCTCGATGAGGAGGGCCAAAACGCCGCCGGCTACAGGAGTCAAGACCGTCCCGTCTACGGAGGGCTCAAGGCCCCACGACCGAGGAAGAACAAAAGGAAGGACTTGAACTTTATTTCGCCTTCCATCACAGTGAGGAATGTGTAGGAGTCACTGTGGTGAATGATCATGTTAAAATGTGTTTTTTGAGTCTGTTGCTTTTTTAATTGTATGACTGACCTGGCCAGTGAAATTCACTACACCAATTGGTGTATGTGACAATAAATGAACATGAACGTAACTCTCTCTTTAAAGCATCCAGAGAACCTGCCTCCACCGCCCTCTGAGGCAGAGAATTCCACAGACTCACAGACTGTGAGAAAAAGTGTTTCCTCGTCTCCGTTCTAAATGGCTTACCCCTTATTCTTAAACTGTGGCCCCTGGTTCTGGACTCCCCCAACATCGGGAACATGTTTCCTGCCTCTAGCGTGTCCAAACCCTTAAAAATCGTATATGTTTCAATAATAGACAATAGGTGCAGGAGTAGGCCATTCGGCCCTTCGAGCCAGCACCGCCATTCAATGTGATCATGGCTGATCATCCCCAATCAGTACCCCGTTCCTGCCTTCTCCCCATATCCCCTGACTCCGCTGTTTTTATTAAGATCCCCTCTCATCCTTCTAAACTCCAGAGTATACAAGCCCAGCCACTCCATTCTCTCAGCATATGACAGTCCCGCCATCCCGGAAATTAACCTGGTGCACCTTCAGAGTCCTGGTGAACGACCATGTCAAAGCATGCAGGAAGGAACTGCACGTGCTGGTTTAAACCAAAGGTAGACACAAAATACTGGAGCAACTCAGCGGGACAGGCAGCATCTCTGGAGAGAAGGAATGGGTGACGTATCTGTTCCGAGACCCTTCTTCAGAATGGAGCCCAGCCGCTCCATTCTCTCAACATATGACAGTCCCGAGATCCCGGGAATTAACCTGGTGAACCTACGCTGCACTCCCTCAATAGCAAGAATGTCCTTCCTCAAATTAGGGGACCAAAACTGCACACAATACTCCAGGTGTGGTCTCACCAGGGCCCTTGTGCTCTCAGCCATTGTGCACCCTACACTATGACAACACTTTCAGTGACCATACACGGAAGTGGGAGATTCAAGAGATTCAAGAGAGTTTATTGTCATGTGTCCCAGATAGGACAATGAAATTCTTGCTTTGCTTCAGCACAACGGAATATAGTAGGCATGAATACAGAACAGATCAGTGTGTCCATATACCATTATATAAATATATACACACATGAATAAATAAACTGATAAAGTGCAAATAAACAGATAATGGGCTATTAATAATCAGAGTTTTGTCCGAGCCAGGTTTAATAGCCTGATGGCTGTGGGGAAGTAGCTATTCCTAAACCTGGTCGTTGCAGTCTTCAGGCTCCTGTACCTTCTACCTGAAGGTAGCGGGGTTCTGACATGGAGGTGGAAGGTACTTGCTGAAGCTCGTTTAAAGCGGTGGGCTATGGGGAAGATGAGATTATTCCTGCTCGGTCTGCAGTGTCCTCTCGGCGTTGACACGCAGCGGTGTGATTTATCTACGCTCCTTGGTGTGTGGTACAGACTTCAGACCTTGCCCAGGTCGGGCTGGGAGGGGCAGATCTTTGGGTGAGTGTTATGGCAAGCAGCCAGGAATGATCCGCTCAGTGGAGCAGAGTGGGTCAGGGGCAGTCCAATCCTGCTCCTACGTCTAATTTCTCACAGAGGGCAACAGAGCAAAGCAGCAACAATTTCAAAAAGCTCTTTAGTCACTGGTTTTTCTTTGGGGCTCAATATATCTGGTCAGAGTCCCAGTTTTTGAGAGTGCTCGGGAAATAAGTTGCTCGATAGTTTGGCAGTATCGCTTTTTATGACACTAACGATATAAGAGACAAGGTTCAGGAGAGTATACTTGTTACATGTGCCAAAATGGAACAATAAAATTCTTACTCTCAGCAGCTCAACAGTTCTGTAAACACAAAATGCTGGAGTTACTCAGCGGGTCAGGCAGCATCTGTGGAGAACATGGATAGGTGACGTTTCACAGAGTACTGGAGTAACTCAGCGGGTCAGGCAGGCAACATCTGTGGAGAACATGGATAGGTGACGTTTCACAGAGTGCTGGAGTAACTCAGCGGGTCAGGCAGCAACTCTGGAGAGAAGGAATGGGTGACGTTTCGGGTCGAGACCCTTCTTCAGACTGATGTCGGGGAGTGGGCGGGACAGAGATAGAATGTAGTCGGCGACAATCAGACTGGTGGGAGAACCTCACGTTTATCCACTTTAAACTGCATAATGGATGCAGACTTTCATCAAGACATGATTACAGGACATGATTATGTCGAGCCGTTTACAGTGTATAGACAAAAATGCTGGAGAAACTCAGCGGGTGCAGCAGCATCTACGGAGCGAAGGAAATAGGCAACGTTTCGGCACGAAACGTTGCGTATTTCCGTCGCTCCATAGTTGCTTGTCTACCTGCGATTTTCCAGCATCTGCAGTTCCTTCTTAAATACAGTGCATAGATACATGATAAGGGGATATCACAGTTCAAGTAAGAAATGGTTCGGTGAGGAGAGAGAGTTAAACGTGTGGAGCAATCGTAATATGTGATTGTAGATCTGATTCTGTGACTAGCAAGCAAATAGTCTCCCGGGTTGGGCAACATCTTGATGGCATATTGTCAACTGGGACACAATTGAACTGTCAGCACTTGTTGTTCCTACTACCAAGCTGTGACAATTAACAACAGACCACTTAACCACAGACAAAAGTAAAAAATAAATAATAACACTCATTTCTTCCAACAAAACCACTGAAAGAAGCTTAGTTTAGTTTATTAGTTTAGAGAAAGGCCCTTCGGCCCATCTGGTCCGCGCCGACCACCGATCCTCGCTCACTAACACTATCCTACACCCAATAGGGAAACAATGTTTACATTTATCAAGCCAATTAACCTACAAACCTGCACGTCTTTGGAGCGTGGGAGGAAACCGAAGATCTCGGAGAAAACCCACGTAGGTCACAGGGAGAACGTGCAAACTCCGTACAGAGAGCACCCGTAGTCGGGATGGAACCCGGGTCTCCGGTGCTGAATTCGCTGTAAGGCAGCAACTCTACCGCTGCGCCACCGTAGAATAATTTTCCAATATACAATATACTGAAGCATACAAATTAGCCAGAAAAATAAGCCTACCAGAGGACTGGGAGAAATTCAGAGTCCAGCAGAGGAGGACAAAGGGTTTAATTAGGAAAGGGAAAATTGATTATGAAAGAAAACTGGCAGGGAACATAAAAACTGACTGCAAAAGTTTTTATAGATGTGTGAAGAAAAAAAGATTAGTTAAAACAAATGTAGGTCCTTTGCAGTCAGAAACAGGTGAATTGATCATGGGGAACAAGGACATGGCAGACGAATTCAATAACTACTTTGGTTCTGTCTTCACTAAGGAAGACTTAATTAATCTGCCGGAAATAGCAGGGGTCCGGGGGTCAAATGAGATGGAGGAACGGAGTGAAATCCAGGTTAGCCGGGAAGTGGTGTTAGGTAAATTGAATGGATTAAAGGCCGATAAATCCCCAGGGCCAGATAGGCTGCATCCCAGAGTACTTAAGGAAGAAGCCCCAGAAATAGTGGATACATTAGTGATAATTTTTCAAAACTCTTTAGATTCTGGAGTAGTTCCTGAGGATTGGAGGGTAGCTAATGTAACCCCACTTTTTAAAAAGGGAGGGAGAGAAAAAACAGGGAATTACAGACCAGTTAGTCTAACATCGGTAGTGGGGAAACTGCTAGAGTCAGTTATTAAAGATGGGATAGCAGCACATTTGGAAAATGGTGAAATCATTGGACAAAGTCAGCATGGATTTATGAAAGGTAAATCACGTCTGACGAATCTTATAGAATTTTTCGAGGATGTAACTAGAAGAGTGGATAAGGGAGAACCAGTGGATGTGTTATATCTGGACTTTCAGAAGGCTTTCGAAAAGGTCCCACATAAGAGAGTAATATAAAAACTTAAAGCACACGGTATTGGGGGTTCAGTATTGATGTGGATAGAGAACTGGCTGGCAGACAGGAAGCAAAGAGTAGGAGTAAACGGGTCCTTTTCAGAATGGCAGGCAGTGACTAGTGGGGACCCCAGCTATTGACAATATATATTAATGATTTGGACGAGGGAATTGAATGCAACATCTCCAAGTTTGCGGATGACACGAAGCTGGGGGGCAGTGCTAGCTGTGAGGAGGGTGCTAGGAGGCTGCAAGATGACTTTGATAGACTGGGTGAGTGGGCAAATGCATGGCAGATGCAGTATAATGTGGATAAATGTGAGGTTATCCACTTTGGTGGCAAAAACAGAAAAGTGGACTATTACCTGAATGGTGGCCGATTAGGAAAAGGGGAGATGCAACGAGACCTGGGTGTCATTGTACACCAGTCATTGAAAGTAGGCATGCAGGTGCAGCAGGCAGTGAAGAAAGCGAATGGTATGTTAGCATTCATAGCAAAAGGATTTGAGTATAGGAGCAAGGAGGTTCTACTGCAGTTGTACTGGGTCTTGGTGAGACCACACCTGGAGTATTGCGTACAGTTTTGTTCTTCTAATCTGAGGAAAGACATTCTTGCCATAGAGGGAGTACAGAGAAGGTTCACCAGACTGATTCCTGGGATGTCAGGACTTTCATATGAAGAAAGACTGGATAGACTCGGCTTGTACTCGCTAGAATTTAGAAGATTGAGGGGGGATCTTATAGAAACTTACAAAATTCTTAAGGGGTTGGACAGGCTAGATGCAGGAAGATTGTTCCCGATGTTGGGGAAGTCCAGAACAAGGGATCACAGTTTAAGGATAAAGGGGAAATCTGTTAGGACCGAGATGAGAAAATCATTTTTCACACAGAGAGTGGTGAATCTCTGGAATTCTCTGCCACAGAGGGTAGTTGAGGCCAGTTCATTGGCTATATTTAAGAGGAAGTTAGATGTGGCCTTTGTGGCTAAAGGGATCAGGGGGTATGGAGAGAAGGCAGGTACAGGATACTGAGTTGGATGATCAGCCATGATCATATTGAATGGAGGTGCAGCCTCGAAGGGCCGAATGGCCTACTCCTGCACCTATTTACTATGTTTCTATCCTGCACACATTGGGGACAATTTTTACATTTATACCAAGCCAATTAACCCACAAATCTGCACATCTTTGGAGTGTTGGAGGAAACCGAAGATCTCGGAGAAAACCCACGCAGGTCACGGGGAGAACATGCAAACTCGGTACAGACAGCACCCGTAGTCGGGATGGAACCCGGGTCTCCGGTGCTGAATTCGCTGTGAGGCAGCAACTCTACCGCTGCGCCACCGTAGAATAATTTTCCAATATACAAGATACTCTGGTGGGGAAGGCTGGGGCTATTGAATGAATGAATACATTTATTGGCCAAGTATTCACATACAAGGAATTTTGCCTTGGTGCTCCGCCCGCAAGTGACAACACGACATACAGTGACAGTTAGGAATGACACATAAACCATTAAATATTGTAAAGGCAATTGGACAGGTACATAGGTAGGAAAGGTTTAGAGGGATAGGGGCAAACATGGACACATAGATCTTGGGCATCTTGGGGTACATGGACAAGTTGGGCTGAAGGCCCCGTCTCCTGGCTTTATGGTTCCATGGCCACAAAATGCCGGAGTAACTCAGCGGGACAGGCAGCATCTGTGGGAGAGAAGGAACGAGTGACGTTTCGGGTCGACTAATCGGTCTGAAGGGTCTCCACCCGAAACGCCACCCCATTCCTTCTCTCCAGAAATGCTGCCTGTCCCGCTGAGTTACTCCAGCACTCTGTGAAACGTCACCTAACGTCAGTTAAAACCAGCATCTGCAGTTCCTTCCTACATATTCTCTGTGGCTATTTTAATGAAGGACTTCAACTGTTGTTTAAACAGAGAGATTAATTCCAAGTGCGAATCTCTAAAAGATGACGGAAGACAGACACAACGTGCTGGAGTAACTCAGCGGGTCAGGCAGCATCTGTGGAGAACATGGATAGGTGACGTTCACAGAGTGCTGGAGTAACTCAGCGGGTCAGGCAGCATCTGTGGAGAACATGGATAGGTGACGTTTCACAGAGTGCTGGAGTAACTCAGCGGGTCAGGCAGCATCTGTGGAGAACATGGATAGGTGACGTTTCACAGAGTGCTGGAGTAACTCAGCGGGTCAGGCAGCATCTGTGGGGAACATGGATAGGTGACGTTCACAGAGTGCTGGAGTAACTCAGCGGGTCAGGCAGCATCTGTGGGGAACATGGATAGGTGACGTTTCACAGAGTGCTGGAGTAACTCAGCGGGTCAGGCAGCATCTGTGGAGAACATGGATAGGTGACGTTTCACAGATTGCTGGAGTAACTCAGCGGGTCAGGCAGCATCTGTGGAGAACATGGATAGGTGACGTTTCACAGAGTGCTGGAGTAACTCAGCGGGTCAGGCAGCATCTGTGGAGAACATGGATAGGTGACGTTTCACAGAGTGCTGGAGTAACTCAGCGGGTCAGGCAGCATCTCTGGAGTGAAGGAATGAGTGACGTTTCGGTCGAGGCCCTCAAACAGACTATACACAATAGACAATAGGTGCAGGAGTAGGCCATTCGGCCCTTCGTGCCAGCACCGCCATTCAATGTGTTCATGTCTGATCATCCCCAATCAGTGCCCCGTTCCTGCCTTCTCCCCATATCCCCTGACTCCGCTATGTTTAAGAGCCCTATCTAGCTCTCTCTTGAAAGTATCCAGAGAACCGGCCTCCACCGCCCTCTGAGGCAGAGAATTCCACAGACTCACAACTCGCTGTGAGAAAAAGTGTTTCCTCATCTCTGTTTTAAATGGCTTACCCCTTATTCTCAAACTGTGTGGCCCCTGGTTTCTGGACTCCCCTACATCGGGAACATGTTTCCTGCCTCTAGCGTGTCCAAACCCTTAATAATCGTATATGTTTCAATGAGATGCCCTCTCATCCTAAACTCCAGAGTATACAAGCCAGCCGCTCCATTCTATCAACATATGACAGTGCCGCCATCCCGGGAATTAACCTGGTGAACCAACCTACGCTGCACTCCCTCCTTTAGACGGACTGGCCATAGTCTTGGGTATAAATGCTGGCTAAGTGCTACTTACCGTGCCCTGCTTAAATTTCTTCTGCCGCTTTGGTTTCTCGTTAGACTTGGTCCTGCCGATTTGGTGCCGGTGCACCCAGCCCCGCAGCTCATCAGCCAACCTGCAGAGAGAACACGGCAACATCAGACGTCCGTCAGAAATCAGAATGACTGTATTGGCAAAGTATGGCCTCGTTTTTACGCGGATGCTGCCAGGTCTAGAGGGTGTGAGCTACAGGGAGAGGTTGAGTAGGCTGGGTCTCTATTCCATGGAGCGCAGGAGGATGAGGGGTGATCTAATAGAGGTGTACAAAATTATGAGAGGAATAGATCGGGTAGAGTCTTTTACCCAGACTAGGGGGAATCGAGGACAAGAGGGTTCAAGGTGAAGGGGAAATGATTTAATAGGAGTCCGAGGGGTAACTTTTTCACACAGTTGGGTGTATGGAACAAGCTGCCAGAGGAGGTAGTTGAGGCTGGGACTATCCCATCGTTTAAGAAACAGTTGGACAGGTGCATGGATAGACAGGTTTGGAGGGATATGAACTAAGCGCAGGCAGGTGGGATTAGTGTAGCTGGGACATTGTTGGCCGGTGTGGGCAAGATGGGCCGAAGGGCCTTTTTCCACACTGTATCACTCTGTGACTAGTGTAGCTGGGACATTGTTGGCCGGTGTGGGCAAGATGGGCCGAAGGGCCTTTTTCCACACTGTATCACTCTGTGACTAGTGTAGCTGGGACATTGTTGGCCGGTGTGGGCAAGTTGGGCCGAAGGGCCT
>JAXLNO010005911.1:0-33025 GCA_038087875.1 Malacoraja senta
AACATTACCCAGTCCTCTTGCTTCCCGCTCATCTTTGCTACGTTGTACTTCTTCGCTTTAATTCATGTCAAGTCAAGTCAATCCATTTCATGTCAATTCAAGTCAATTCATTTCAAGTCAAGCCAAGTAAACCCACAAGTACAGTCAAGTCAACTCAAATCAAGCCTCGTTCCAGGCTTAGTTCTTAGGCTTTGAGCCTATGTCTTGAGTTTCTGGCCTCAGAAGCCGGGTTCTTGGCCTAGTTGTTAGGCCCGGAGCCTGGGCCTGGATTAGCGGGCATCTCCCCCATTGCAGGGCAAGTGCGTGGCCAGTTCAAAGGCCCAGGGAAAGGAGAGAGGAGGGGGAGAGGAGAGACGAGGAGAGGAGAGGGGAGGAGAGGAGATGAGAGGAGAGGGGAGGAGAGGAGATGAGAGGGGAGGAGAGGAGGAGAGGGGAGGAGAGGGGAGGAGGGGAGAGGGGAGGAGAGGGGAGGATTGGGGAGGAGATGGGAGGGGAGGAGAGGGGAGGCGAGGGGAGGACAGTGGAGGAGACGGGAGGAGAGGATAGGAGAGGGGTGGAGAGGATAGGAGAGGGGAGGGGAGGATAGGGGAGGAGATGGGAGGGGGAGAAGAGGAGGAGAGGGGAAGAGAGGGGAGGAGAGGGGAGGCGAGGAGATGATAAGAGAGGGCAGGAGGGGAGAGGGGAGGAGGGGAGTGGGGAGGAGAGGGGAGGATTGTGGAGCAGATGGGAGGGGAGGAGAGGGGAGGTGAGGGGAGGAGAGTGGAGAAGACGGGAGGAGAGGATAGGAGAGGGGTGGAGAGGCTAGGAGAGGGGAGGAGAGGAGAGGCGAGGGGTGGGGTGGAGAGGAAAGGGAGGGAGGAGGGGAGAGGGTAGGAGAGGGGAGGGGAGGGGAGGGAGGAGAGGGGAGGAGAGGGGGAGGGGAGGAGGGAGGAGAGAGGACAGGAGAGAGCGGAGAGGAGAGGCGGTCTCTTTCACCCACTCTCCCCTCACCCCCATTCGGCCCTTCGAGCCTGCACCGCCATTCCCTATGGGGCGACCGTGGCTGACAAGGGACGTCAGGGACATTATAAAAATAAAAGCGAAGAAGTACAACGTAGCTAAGATGAGCGGGAAGCAAGAGGATTGGGTAATGTTTAAAGAACAACAGAAGATAACCAAAAAGACATTACGGGGAGAAAAGATGAGGTACGAAGGTAAGCTAGCCAGGAATATAAAGCAGGACAGTAAAAGCTTCTTTAGGTATGTGAAGAGGAAAAAATGAGTTAAGACCAAAGTTGGACCCTTGAAGACAAAAACAGGTGAATTTATTATGGTGAACAAGGAAATGGCAGTAGAGTTGAACAGGTACTTTGGATCCGTCTTCACTAAGGAGGACACAAACAACCTTCCTGATATAGTAGTGGCCAGAGGATCTGGGGTGACGGGGGAACTGAAGGAAATCTACATTAGGCAGGAAATGGTGTTGGACAGACTGATGGGTCTGAAGGTTGATAGATCCCCAGGGCCTGATGGTCTGCATCCCAGAGTACTTAAGGAAGTGGCTCTAGAAATCCCCAGGGCTGATGGGCCGCGTCTCTTTTTCTTTTCGCGTTTCGTTCTCTCTCTTCTTTCAATCGTTTTAGATTCAATTTACTTTTTCCGCTCCGAGCTCTCCGAGAGGGGGAGAGAGGGGGAGAGAGGGAGAGGGGGAGAGAGAGAGAGGAGGGAGAGAGAGAGGAGGGAGAGAGAGTGAGAGAGGAAGAGGGAGGGGAGAGAGAGGGGGAGAGAGAGAGACGGACAGACAGAGAAGGGGGGGAGAGAGAGAGATGGGTGCGGCCCGGGCTGTCGCCGAGGGAGGAAGGACGGAGCCGCGGCTCGAGAGGCTAACAGAGGCTAAGAGGTAGGCCACGCACTGCAAGGGAGCAGTGGACCAGACAGGAAGAGCGGACGGAATTACCACTAGACAGCCAAACCAGTAGGTAATTTACGGCTGGGGTAAGTACTTTCCCATTTATAGGAGGTAGGATTATATAAATAAGGGGTGTTTTAATACAGTAATCCGGGTAGGGGATTCTTAATAGGACCAGTTAATTACTTATATAAGATGGGCGGCCAGGAGATGTGCCAATACTGTGAGATGTGGGAATTTGTCGACACCATTGATGTAGATGATCCCTACAGCTGCAGTAAGTGTTTGAGGCTAGCGGAACTCGAGCTCCGCATTGATGAGCTGGAGACCCAACTTCATACGCTGCGGTGCATCAGGGAGGGGGAGTATTACCTGGATGTTTTGTGCCAGGGGATGGTCACACCGACCAGTTTAACTAATTCAGTAGTTAGTGAGCAGGGAAAGGAAGGTGTGGTCATAAGCGAGGCAGGTAGGGGGAACCAGGAGGAGATGCGGCAGGAGCCACAGCCCCTTGTCCCTGACGAGCATGACCGAGGCTCTTACTCAATGTGAGGACGGGATCAGGGGCTGTGGGAGGGATGAGCAACCTGGCTGCAGCACCGTGGATCAGGGGGCCATTCAAGAGGGGGGAGTTAGAAGAAATGCCGTTGTGATAGGGGATAGTATTATTCGGGGGGTAGATAAGGTTCTCTGCGGCCAGCAGAACATGTCCCGAAGGCTGTGTTGCCTACCCGGTGCTAGGGTTAAGGATATCTCTGCGATGCTGGAGAGAAATTTGCAGAGTGAGGGGGAGGATCCAGTGGTCGTGGTCCATGTGGGGACCAATGACATAGGAAGGACGAGGAAGGAGGATCTGCTGAAGGAGTTTGAGCAGTTAGGGAATAAATTAAAAAGCAGAACCTCGAGGGTACTGATCTCCGGATTGCTACCTGAGCCACGGGCCAAATCGGCGAGGGTACGTAAAATTAAAAAGCTGAATGCGTGGCTCAAAGACTGGTGTGGGAAAAATGGGTTTGGTTTCTTGGGCCACTGGCACCAGTACTGGGACAGGGGGGATCTGTTCTGTAAGGACGGACTTCACCTGAACGGTGCTGGGACTGGGGTCCTGGCAAATCATATAACTAGGGCAGTAGAGAGGTCTTTAAACTAAGTAGCGGGGGGGAGGTATCAAGGGGGGTAATAACGGCAGGGGTAGAGGAAATAGAGCAGGGTATCAGTGGGGAAACGGAAAACCAAAATGTGACAGGAGGATCCAGAATGTGTGAAGATAAAGCTCTAGATGTAAAAGGGGCAAAAACAGAAAGGAAGGGTAGTAAAAATCATCTGAAAGTGCTGTATCTAAATGCACGGAGTATTCGAAATAAGATAAATGAATTAACGGTGCAATTAAGTATATATAGTTATGATATCGTGGCCATTACGGAGACATGGCTGCAAGGGGATCAGGATTGGGAGTTAAATATAGAGGGGTACTCGACAATTAGAAAAGATAGACAGGAAAGAAAGGGAGGAGGGGTGGCCCTTTTAATAAGGGAGGGAATAACGGCAATAGAGAGGAAGGATATTGCGTTGAAAGATCAGGATAGTGAAACAGCTTGGGTACAGATAGAGAATAACAAGGGGGAAAAAACACTAGTGGGTGTAATTTATAGACCTCCAAATAGCTGTGACGCTGTTAGTCAGAACATAAATCTGCAAATAGTTGACGCATGTAAAAAGGGAACTGCTGTAATCATGGGGGACTTCAATTTTCATATTAATTGGGCAAACCAAACTGGGCAGGGTAGACTAGAGGAAGAGTTTATAGAATGTATTAGAGACGGGTTCCTAGAACAGTATGTCACAGAACCGACAAGGGGGGAGGCAATCTTGGATCTGGTCCTGTGTAATGAAGCAGGATTAATTAAAAATGTCATAGTTAGGGACTCGTTGGGAACAAGTGACCACAATATGGTCGAATTCCATATTCAAATAGAAGGGGAGCAGGTTGAAACTCAGGCTAGGGTACTTAGTCTAAATAAGGGGGATTATGAAGGTATGAGGACTGAGCTGATCAAAGTTGACTGGGATAGCAGACTCAAGAATAAGACGGTACATGAGCAGTGGTGTACGTTTAAGGATCTACTGTATAACCTTCAAGAAAAATTTATTCCTATGAAGAAAAAAAGGGGTAAGGGAAAGAACAGTCAGCCATGGCTCAGTAAAACTATAAAGGATAGTATTCGGCTGAAGGCAAGGGCATATAAGGTAGCCAGAGATAGTGGGAGGGTAGAGGATTGGGAAGCATTTAAAGGTCAGCAAAAAATAACTAAGAGATTAATTAAGACGGGGAAAATAGACTATGAAAGGAATTTAGCGAACAACATAAAAACTAATAGTAAGAGTTTTTATAGCTATATAAAAAGAAAAAGGGTGGCTAAGGTGAACGTTGGTCCATTGGAGGGTGAGACTGGAGAGTTGTTGGTGGGGAACATGGAAATGGCAAAGGCATTAAACGAGTATTTTGTATCAGTCTTCACCATAGAAGACACAAAAAATATTCCAACGCTGGATAAACAGGGGGCGGTAGGAATGGAGGAGCTAAATACTATTAAGATCACCAAGGAGGTGGTATTAGGGAAATTAATGAGACTGAAGGAGGATAAATCCCCTGGGCCTGATGGATTACATCCAAGGGTCTTGAGGGAGATAGCGGTGGGGATTGTGGATGCATTGGTGATAATTTTCCAAAACTCCCTGGAGGCAGGAACGGTCCCAGTGGATTGGAAAATGGCCAATGTAACACCTATATTTAAAAAAGGAAGTAAACAGAAGGCGGGTAACTATAGACCGGTTAGTCTAACATCGGTGGTGGGTAAAATGTTAGAGACAATTATTAAAGAAACACTAACGGGGCACTTGGATAAACATGACTTCATCGGACAGAACCAGCATGGTTTTGTGAAGGGGAAGTCCTGTTTGACGAATCTGCTCGAATTCTTTGAGGAAGTAACAACCCGGGTGGATAAAGGGGAACCGGTGGATGTGGTATACTTGGACTTCCAAAAGGCTTTTGACAAGGTGCCACATAAGAGACTATTGCTAAAAATAAAAAAATATGGGATTGGGGGTAATATATTAGCATGGGTAGAGGATTGGCTAACAAATAGGAAGCAGAGAGTGGGGATAAATGGTTCATACTCGGGATGGCAACCGGTAACTAGCGGGGTTCCGCAAGGGTCGGTGCTGGGACCCCAGTTGTTCACAATTTATATAAATGATTTGGAGGAGGGAACCAAGTGTAATATATCAAAATTTGCGGACGATACAAAAATGGGAGGAAAAGTAGGGGATGAGGAGGATAGGAAGAGTCTGCAAAAGGATATAGATAAGCTAGGTGAGTGGGCAACAACTTGGCAGATGAAATTTAATGCTAATAAATGTGAAGTCATTCACTTTGGGAACAAAAATGATAGGGCAAGTTATTTTCTAAATGAGGTGGAGCTGCGTTGTAATGCAACGCAAAGGGATCTAGGGGTAGTAGTACATGAATCACTAAAAGTTAGTATGCAGGTGCAGCAAGCAATCAGGAAGGCCAATGGAGTTTTGGCCTTTATTGCTAGGGGGATTGAGTATAAAAACACGGAGGTCTTGCTGCAGCTGTACACAGTATTAGTGAGACCACATTTGGAATACTGTGTACAGTTCTGGGGTCCATACTTAAGAAAGGATGTACTGGCCCTGGAGGCAGTGCAGCGAAGGTTTACAAGATTAATTCCTGCAATGAGGGGATTGACATATGAGGAAAGGTTAAGTAGGCTGGAACTCTACTCTTTGGAGTTTAGAAGAATGAGAGGCGATCTCATTGAAACATATAAGATCGTGAGGGGCCTTGATCGGGTGGATGCACCGAGGATGTTCCCAATGATCGGGGAAACTAGAACTAGGGGACATAGTTGTAGAATAAGGGGGGGCTCTTTTAAAACTGAGATGAGGAAGAACTTCTTCACCCAGAGGGTGGTTAATTTATGGAATTCACTGCCCCAGGGAGCAGTGGAAGCAGAAACATTAAATATATTTAAGTCTAAAATAGATGGTTTTTTAGCTGCCAAGGGGATAAGGGGCTACGGGGAGAAGGCAGGGATATGGACCTAGGTATGGTTAGTATAGTAAGACCTGAGTGATCTCCTGGACAAGTGTCGATCGCCTGGATTGGGTCGCAGAGGAATTTCCCGGATTTTTTTCCCGAATTGGACCTGGGTTTTTATCCGTTTTTTTGCCTCCCCCAGGAGATCACGCGGTTCTTGGGGTGGAGAGGGGTGATAGCGGTATAAAGGGGAGGGTAGTGTCTTGTGTTCTGTGTCTTGTGTCTACTGTTTGTGGGTAAGGGTGTCTGTTTAGTGTTCAGCCATGAGCGAGTGGCGGTGCGGGCTCGATGGGCCTGGTGGTCTGCTCTCGAACCTACTTTCTATGTTTCTATGTTTCTATGAGCGAGAGGGGAGAGAGAGAGAGACAGAGAGGCGGGAGAGAGGGATTGAGAGAGAGAGTGATAAGGAGAGAGGGGCAGAGAGAGTGGGAGAGAGATGGAGAGCGACGTATCACCAATATATCACCAATGCATCCACGATTTCTAGAGCCACTTCCTTAAGTACCGTGGGATGCAAACCATCAGGTCCTGGATATCTATCAGCATTCAGTCCCATCAGTCTATCAAACACCATTTCCTGCTTAATGTGGATTTCCTTCTGTTCCTCTGTCACTCCAGATCCCCTGGCCACTACTATATCAGGAAGATTGTTTGTGTCCCCCTTAGTGAAGACGGATCCAAAGTACCTGTCCAACTCATCTGCCATTTCCTTGTTCCCCATAATAAATTCACCTGTTTTGGCCTTCAAGGGTCCAACTTTGGTCTCAACTAATGTTTACCTCTTCACATACGTAAATAAGCTTTTACTATCCTGCTTTATATTCTTGGCTATCTTACCTTCGTACCTCATCTTTTCTCCCCGAATTGTCTTTTTGGTTATCTTCTGTTGTTCTTTAAACATTACCCAGTCCTCTTGCTTCCCGCTCATCTTTGCTACGTTGTACTTCTTCGCTTTAATTCATGTCAAGTCAAGTCAATCCATTTCATGTCAATTCAAGTCAATTCATTCCAAGTCAAGCCAAGTAAACCCACAAGTACAGTCAAGTCAACTGCAATCAAGCCTCGTTCCCGGCCTAGTTCTTAGGCTTTGAGCCTATGTCTTGAGTTTCTGGCCTCAGAAGCCGGGTTCTTGGCCTAGTTGTTAGGCCCGGAGCCTGGGCGTGGATTAGCGGGCATCTCCCCCATGGCAGGGCAAGTGCGTGGCCAGTTCAAAGGCCCGGGCAAAGGAGAGAGGAGGGGGAGAGAGGTGGAGAGGAGAGGGGAGGAGAGGAGATGAGAGGAGAGGGGAGGAGAGGAGATGAGAGAGGAGGAGAGGAGGAGAGGGGAGGAGAGGGGAGGAGGGGAGAGGGGAGGAGAGGGGAGGATTGGGGAGGAGATGGGAGGGGAGGAGAGGGGAGGCGAGGGGAGGACAGTGGAGGAGACGGGAGGAGAGGATAGGAGAGGGGTGGAGAGGATAGGAGAGGGGAGGGGAGGATAGGGGAGGAGATGGGAGGGGAGGAGAGGGGAGAAGAGGAGGAGAGGGGAGGAGAGGGGAGGGGAGGAGGGGATAAGAGAGGGCAGGAGGGGAGAGGGGAGGAAGGGAGTGGGGAGGAGAGGGGAGGATTGTGGAGGAGATGGGAGGGGAGGAGAGGGGAGGTGAGGGGAGGACAGTGGAGGAGACGGGAGGACAGGATAGGAGAGGGGTGGGGAGGATAGGAGAGGGGAGGAGAGGAGAGGCGAGGGTGGGGTGGAGAGGAAAGGGGAGCGGAAGAGGGGAGAGGGGAGGGGAGGGGAGGGGAGGGAGGAGAGGGAGGAGAGGGGAGGAGAGGAGAGGAGAGGAGAGAACAGGAGAAGAGAGGAGAGGAGAGGAGGGGAGAGGGGATACATAGATACACAGATACATAGAAAATAGGTGCAGGAGTAGGCCATTCGGCCCTTCGAGCCTGCACCGCCATTCAATATGATCATGGCTGATCATCCAACTCAGTATCCCGTACCTGCCTTCTCTCCATACCCCCTGATCCCTTTAGCCACAAGGGCCACATCTAACTCCCTCTTAAATATAGCCAATGAACTGGCCTCTAGTACCCTCTGTGGCAGAGAGTTCCAGAGATTCACCACTCTCTGTGTGAAAAGTTTTTTCGCATCTCGGTCTTAAAGGACTTCCCCCTTATCCTTAAGCTGTGACCCCTTGTCCTGGACTTCCCCAACATCGGGAACAATCTTCCTGCATCTAGCCTGTCCAACCCCATAAGAATTTTGTACGTTTCTATAAGATCCCCTCTCAATCTCCTATATTCTAGCGAGTATAAGCCAAGTCTATCCATTCTTTCTTCATATGAAAGTCCTGACATCGCAGGAATCAGCCTGGTGAACCTTCTCTGCACTCCCTCTATGGCTATAATGTCCTTCCTCAGATTTGGAGACCAAAACTGTACGCAATACTCCAGGTTTGGTCTCACCACGACCCTGTACAACTGCAGTAGAACCTCCCTGCTACTATACTCAAATCTAACACAAGAAGAAGTTGTTTATTATAGTAAACACACAGAGCTCAAATACTTAGGTGTTGTAAGCTCAAGCTCAGCAACAAATCTAACTAGAGGCTGAACTAACAGACCAGATAATATGATGACTGTTTGAGTACACAATGGCATGCAGTAAAACATGACATAGATCAGGTCAACTAATACTGACTGATCTACAGTCAGATCAGTAACAGAGTGAGGGATATGGGTGGAAGTGGAGCAAGAACATAAAAGGAACACTCTGCAATTGGAAGGGGTAGGAAATGAGTTGAAAGAGGAAGGGAAGAGAATAGGATAACTGGGTGGTGGGATAAATGCGTGCACAATGAAGGGGGGGAGAAGTGGGGTTCGGGAAGTGTTATTTGAAATTTGAGAATTCGGTATTCGTAACAGAGTTAGACCACTCAAACTGGAAGAAAATATTCCACTCAAATTTCAGGATCAATAAGCGACATCAAAACTCAATCATGACTCTAAGTTTGAAGAACAAACCCTTATCACTTACCACGGGGCTCCAGATAGTACGGGACAAAAAGCCGGGGCAGGTCTTGATGAAACAAACCACATCTCCAGTTACCTCTGCCTCTCTCAGCTTTCTGAATAACCAGACTCTGTGATTTCTCTTCCACAGTCAGTGTCTTTTCTCCAACACTTTTGCCATCGCCATTGATCCAAACCAGTCTCATTGACCCAATGGCGTGAGACACAGAGCAGGTCAGGGTAACGGTGTCTCCCTCAGTCACTGCATCAGACGGTTCAGCTGTGACTGTGGAAACAAGCAGGTTGTTTACATTTTAAACAATAAGTTCATCAGTAAACTCAGTGGCAACATTCTCTCCTACCTTTCACTGTGATTAGACCAATGATGAGAAATGGATTTGATTCCAGAAAACATGCGTAAAATCCGGCATCTTGAAACAAAACGGGGCAATCCTCACACTGAAATCCTTGCCATCGAAGGGTTTCCCTGAGGTCACCAGTCGATTCCCGAAGTCGATCCCTTTGACATTGGTGGACTGATAACGTTCTGCAGATGCTGTTACTTTCTGCCGTTGAAGGCGATGAGGTGTCCAGGTCCACTGAGCAGGGGGAATAGCTACGACCATAACTCCCAGAACAAACCAGGTGAAGTTCACTGCGATCTGTGCTGGAGCGGTAAAGTATGTATATCCCATCATATAAATCTGTATCAGAGAGACAGAGGATAACTCCTTTCAGTATTATAGTTACCGTGCCATACAGAGATTCTCAACCGTATTCTTATAAACATTCGTGGTGATTTGTTCAGCTGATCAAGTTTCAAATGTAACATCTTTCATGAATGCCGCACAAAACTCATCAGATCTTTATAAAATACAATGTCCTGTACGGCAGTAAATTGCAGTGAAGTTTGGATATTCCACTCTACATTTCAACATTACGTTCGCCCCCACACCCGGACTGTCCTGGAATCTCCCGGGATGGAATGAAACCTCCCGGAGACTCCCGAGAGCGGTCTGGGAGGTGAATGTCTCTGTCAGTCTGTCTGCAGGAGGTGGTGCGGGTTCAGGCTGCGGACAGAAGCAGCCCAGAGGATGCCTGCGCGGGGACTGACCCGGACAGTTTGGCACTTCAAGTGGGTCGAGTCTTCCCGTCCCTTCATTCCCATTATTCCCACCATCCCTCTCCCATTCACACCCATTGATTTCCTGTCCTTCCCTGTTCCCGGGTCCTGCTCCCAGCTGAATGCTGATCCGAAGCCCGAGTCTGCAGCAGCCGGAATCACTTCAAGCAACACCAGACTCGGAGAGATGGGTCAGTGAGGGGAGAGGGGATGGATTGTTGTTCAGTGCTGATGTGTGGGCCGGGACCCCAGTGTGAGTGTGAGCAGCAAGTGCTGGTGGTTGTCATGGTGACTACACTTTGTATCTGACACGTTGACGTGAGCCCTGTATCAGTATCTCAGTCTCAGATACTGGAGCATTGATGGCAAGATAAACTGACAAAATACTTGACTGAAGAATGGTTACAGAAATACATCCCCCTCCTGTGCTCTGTGTCTGTCACACAGAGACAAGCAGGAAGCAGCTCCACAGAGAAACTTTCTGTAAACTTCTCCCTGAGCATTGCAGCATTTTATACTGGAGAGCAGTTGGTCACTGCCACGGTTCTTCGCAGGGCGCACACATAATAATACAAGAAGCACCGTGATACAAGTGTCTACTTGATATCCAATGGGAGGTGTTTACGCTCACCGTTGTCTACAGTAAAATCTCCGTTACTTGTGTGAACAATGTTTCCGTTTTCGTGCACATCACACACATACTTCCCATCCTCCACTGTAACGTGTTGAACCATCAGATATACCCTGTTATCCAGGCGGATCTGATCAATGTTGCTCCTGTTCTGCTGGGATGAGTCCATGGGTCTCCAGTGAAGACTGACTGTATCTGAGAGGCTGGAGATGGTGCGACTGAGTGTGACGTCACTGCCCAGCAGAGGCCTCTGTGGACTTGCCTCAACTGTGAAAAACAGATCAATGAGATTCAGAGTGAGTAGTGGTTTGTACAAGTCAAGTCCCAGATAGGACAATGACATTCTTGCTTGCTGCAGCACAACAGAATATTGTAGGCATGAATACAGAACAGATCAGTGTGTCCATGTAACATAGAATATATATATGCATACACACATAAATAAACAGATAAAGTGCAATAGGCTGTTATAGTTCAGAGTTTGTTTGAAGTTGTGTTAAATAGTCTGATGGCTGTGGGGAAGCAGCTGTTCCTGAACCTGGATGTTGCAGATGTCGGGCTCCTGTACCTTCTACCTGATGGCAGCCGAGAGATGAGTGTGTGGCCAGGATGGTGTGGGTCCTTGATGATGCTGCCAGCCTTTTTGAGGCAGCGACTGTGATAGATCTCCTCGATGGAAGGGAGGTCAGAGCCGATGATGCACTGGGCAGTGTTTACTACTTTTTGAAGTCTGTTCCGCTCCCGGACGCTCAAGTTGCCGAACCAAGCCACGATGCAACTGGTCAGCATGCTCTATACTGTGCACCTGTAGAGGTTTGAGAGGGTCCTCCTTGATAAACCGACTCTCCGTAATCTTCTCGGGAAGTAGAGGCGCTGATGTGCTTTCTTTATAATTGCAACAGTGTTCTGGGACCAGGAGAGATCTTCAGAAATATGCACGCCCAGGAGTTTGAAGCTCTTGACCCTTTCCGCCATCGACCCGTTGATATAAACGGGACTGTGGGCCCCCCATCCTACCCCTTCCAAAGTCCACAATCAGTTCCTTGGTTTTGCTGGTGTTGAGGGCCAGGTTATTGTGCTGGCACCATTTGGTCAATCGGTCGCTCTCACGTCTGTACTCTGACTCGTCCCCATCAGTGATACGTCCCACAACAGTGGTGTCGTCAGCGAACTTGATGAAGGAGTTCGCATTATGCCTGGCTACGCAGTCATGAGTATAAAGTGAGTACAGCAGGGGGCTGAGCACGCAGCCTTGAGGTGCTCCCATGCTAATTGTTATCGAGGCTGACACATTTCCACCAATACGGACAGACTGTGGTCTGTGAATGAGGAAGTCGAGGATCCAATTGCAGAGGGATGCGCTGAGATCCAGTTCTGTGAGTTTGGTAACCAGCTTGGAGGGGATGATTGTGTGAAATGCCGAGCTGTAATCGATGAATAACAGCCGGACATATGAGTTTTTGTTGTCCAAGTGGTCCAGAGCGGAGTGGAGGGCCAGCGAGATCGCATCCACCGTTGATCTGTTGTGGCGGTAAGCGAACTGCATGGGCCCAGGTTTTTGTCGAGGTCGGAGTTGATCTGCGTCATGATCAACCTCTCAAAGCACTTCATCACCACAGGCGTTAGTGCCACTGGTCGATAGTCATTGAGGCACGTCACCTTGCTCTTCTTGGGCACCGGTATAATTGATGCCCTTTTGAAACAGCTGGGGACCTCAGACCTCAGAAGTGAGAGGTTGAAAATGTCCGTAAAAACTCCAACCAGTTGGTCCGCACAGGTTTTTAAAACACGATCTGGTATACCATCAGGTCCAGGCGCTTTTCGAGGGTTCACCCCTCTGAAGGATTTCCTGACGTCGGCCTCTGTGACTATGTGAAATACCATCACAGCGAATGGGGGCTCGGGAAGGCACATCAGTGTTCTCCCTATCAAAGCGTGCGTAAAACGCAATGAGCTCGTCAGGGAATGATGTTTCGCTGACATTTGAGCTGCCTCCTGATTTTGCCTTGTAGGAGGTGATGGCATTCAAGCCTTACCACAGTTGCCGAACATCTGTTTCATCCTCCAGCTTGGAGCAGGTCACTTTTGGCCTTTTGATGGCCTTACCAAGGTCGTATCCGGACTTCTTGTAGACCTCTGCATCTCCAGACCTAAATGCCCTGGATCTGGACTTCAGAAGAGTGCGGATGTCATGGTTCATCCAATAACCGTGCTTAAAGCTGACAGCCTAGCTGAAAGTCAGAACAACTTCTCCCCCAGTGCTCTCAGACCCCTGATACGCGTGGCTGTTCACATTGACGCAGTGAAATGCAGGCTGTTCACCGTGGGACTGCAGGTGGAACCGGCAACATTCAGGCGTTGTTGTATTTACACATGCTCTGTTTCAAATATTCACAAACTGTTGAAAATGCATCTATTTCCACTCCTTCTAGGTGTATCTGATTGCTCTCAAGAGGTGAACTCTATGGCAGAGCCCATGTTCCACAGGCGATGGACTTCCATCCACCTGGTCACAGGGTAACATTAAGTAGCAGTGTCACCCCGGGGCCACTGCACGGAGACATTGGTTTCATACCACCTTGCCGCGATCACCTTACCATGCGCCGGCAAGAAGACCATGGTATTCGCTGCGGGTCGATTCATTGATTTGCTGTTCCCAGTGAAGTCATCAAACTATTATCACCCCTGCTGATCATTACAGAATCAATGAACAAAAACACTTCCGTAGTTGTTTTACTTTTCACCGGGTTGAAGAAGTCTCACAATTCCCGCCATCTCTCATCATTATAGGTGACAATATTTACAGAGATAAATTAAATATTATTTATCCTTATCGCACCCACTCACCTTTCATCCCAAATATTTCATATTGTTTCAGGATTTGCTTTCTCGGTTCTGTTTGAGTGAAAATGAAAATTCCCGCCCATTTAAATGTGGGTTTATCAATTGTCAGATCAAGGCTACGGGAATTCACTTTCATCTCCGGGTACAAGTCCACTTTACTCTCGCCAGCGGCCTTCTCATTGATCCAATCGCCTCCCGTTCTTCTAAAAGTCGTCAATATTCCGATTTCCTTCCCTGAGTGTGGTTTCCATTCCTAGACAACAACAGTGTCTTTCTCAGCATTGTCGGGTCCGTTTAACACAATGTCGCCTACATTATCCAAGAAATACATTCGATTTCTGTTTGCTGTTGCGAATACGAACAATGAAGAATTAATATTTAAAACATTTTCCCCCACCCACCCCATATCTGTAATCATTAATTTTGAACTGAATTTAATTCCAGACAGTTGTGATCTTCCTTGGAAACCCCAGCGAGGAAGACACGGTTTGTGAAGAGATGTCTGTGTGGAATAACCTGGCCTGATTAATGCAGGGATATTTCATCACATGAGAGAAGTGAGTGAGTGGGAGGGAGGGAGACGGAGGTGGGGATAGGGGGTTGTGTTGGGGTAGTGGAGGAACTCCACCTGGTTTTGAAGGAACTTTGTGGGAGCGTGAAGTGAAGACATTGTGCGTGGTTCTCGGGCTGCGACTGGATCGATAAGTCGAGGGCAGTTCCACCCACCTGGACTGTGGTGAGGAGATGTTGGTGGAGGATGGTGTGGACAACCGTGTCAAAGGCTGCAGAGGCTGAGCGGGATGAGGAGGGAGAGTTTAACTCTGCAACAAGCTCACAGGAGGCCATTTCTGACTTTGATAAGGACCGTGTCGGTGCAGGAGAAGGAGAGGGAGTTGATGGGATGGGCTCAGAAATGGAGGTACAGCAAGGATGGCGTGGATTTGTGAGGCTGCAGCACATTCAGGGACGTGGAGAAGAAAGCGAGATTGACAATGGGTGCGGGTTTACATGGACAATGATAATTAATGCAAGGTGATTGTGACCGGCGAAGAGAAAGCACTTACTCTGTGTGGAAACTGGTCGAAGCAGGAAAACAAAGAAACCGAACATCAAACCAAGTGGCAAACTGCTGCAGAGAAACCTCGGCCTCATTTTGTGTATTCTCTGTTTGGAAATAAGGTGCAGTTTTAGACTAAGGAACAGTAAATTGGTAGTTGGCAAATGTTGTATTGAGTACAGCCAGTTTGAATCTCCTGACCCCGGGGCACTTTAGAATTGGCCGCACACAATTACACGGGGAAAATACATTCGCTTGGTGGACTCTGCCGCTAGAATATTGTCACTTCAGTATTCTGGGATTTCACCACCATATTCAACCGCTATCGGTTTGCCTTGTCCCAAATCACTCATCTGAACTCCGCCTTTTTTAATGTTTGACTCAATTACCTCCTACCACTCGGTAAAATATTCTCAACTAAATCAGAGCTCGCTAGTGAGTCAATCAACAGAGAAGGCAACAGAATGGCAAGGGACATTCAATATTCTCAAACGGTCCCAGGACGTTGTCGGCGAAACGGGAAAAAAAGTATTCAATTTAGATTGACTAGGAAACGGAGACGAGGAAACACTTTTTCTCACTGAGAGTTGTGAGTCTGTGGAATTCTCTGCCTCAGAGGGCGGAGGAGGCCGGTTCTCTGGATGCTTTCAAGAGAGAGCTAGATAGGGCTCTTAAAGATAGCGGAGTCAGGGGATATGGTGAGAAGGCAGGAACGGGGTACTGATTGGGGAAGATCAGTCATGATCACATTGAATGGCCTACTCCTGCACCTATTGTTTATTGTCTATTGAACCCAGTAGGAAAATGGCATATGCTGGTCATTTAGCTGTGAAAAACGAAATTAATAAAGTTTGTATGCCCTTGTCAAATCTAAAGTGGAAAAAATTGATTGAATGAATGATAAATCACAGTTTACAGGACATCCAACATTGTTCAGTTTGTGGAGACCTTTTAAACCACTCTTTGACATGAAGTGAGACTGCAGTGAGGACGCCTACCTTGTGAGAAGAGACTGATGGTGAACGAGTACAGAGACTGAGCGACAAAGCTCCAAGCACGGCGACTCACTGAGATTCACAGTCTCACACAGTCCTCTTTCTATCCAGCTCAGGATTCACACACCATTTGTGTTGATAATGTTTGCGTCAGATTACAAACCATCTTGTAAAAGCTAATTTGGACAAACCAAATCGGGAATTGCCTGAGATCACAAAAAATTGGATAAGTTTAGAGTTGGAACCTCCTTATATTAAATGCTATTAGTGGGTGGCAAATGTCTAAGATAATGGCAAACGAGGGAATCTGCTGTTTTGTAACGAAGGGAACATGGTCAATATTCACGCCTTGCAGCGAAGTTAAAGCTTTAGGACAAGTTCAAGTGAGTTTATTATCATGTGTCCCTGATAGGACAATGACATTCTTGCTTCAGCACAACAGAACATATTAGGCATTGACTACAAAACAGATCAGTGTGTCCATATACCATTATATGTCCATATACCATTATAGCTGGTCCTGCAGTTTAAATCTATATCCAAATATATCAGATCACGGTGGGTTTAGGGGGTTACAAATGAGGTGCATTTGATAATCAGGATCATACATTATTTTCAAACTTAGTACAATATTGAATGCAAATTTTCTCCCGAGCTTTTAGTTTCACTCAAGGAGGAACCTCCAGCCAATATTTTCACTCGCATCCAAATTGTTCCTGCATCTTGCAGTGTTCTCGAAGTCAACCTCACAGAGTGCACCAAGACCTTCACAGCCTCTGAGAATAACCCGCATAACCACCTCTCTAAAACCATTTCTCTAAAACAAATGTCACAATTTGAAGTGGTGATGTTCTATAAAATCATACTTAAGAATGTTTGATCGTCGTGTGATCTTGAACGGAACAGGGGCACTAAATAATTTGCAAAGGAAATGCTGCAGTAAATTGCTAGTTGGCAAGTGTTGTATTGAACACAGCCAATTTGAAAACCCTGGGCCCGGACCATTGGAGAATTAACCGCACACAATTACACGGGGAAGGACCATTCCTCTGTGGAATCTGCCACTGGAATATTGTCACTGCTGTAATCTGGGATTTCACAACCACATTCAGTCGGTTTGCCTTGACTGAAACGACTCATCTGTACGCCGACATTTTCATTCTTGACCCACTTACTTCCTGCTTCTCGGTAGAATGGTTTTAACTCAATTGTACCTCACTAGGCAGTCAATTAATTGAGCGGGCAACAGAACGACGAGGACGTTGAACATCCTCAATCAGTCCCAGAGGATTGCCGGAGAAATGGGAAAAATAAAATCCATATGAGCATGGATACATTAGATTGACCAGGCAACAAAGAAGAAAACCCAAATGGGTAAAATGGCAGATGCTGGTAATTTAGCTTCATTAAGTTTCTAGTGGAAACAATGGAGACAAAAATACATTGATAAAGTTTCGTGTTGGAAGGAACTACAGATGCTGCTTGATACCAAATATAGACACTAAAGTAACTGGGTGGGAGTAACTGGGCGGGACAGGCAGCATCTCTGGAGATAAGGAATGGGTGACGTTTCGGGTCGAAGAAGTCTGGGTCTGAAGAAAGGTCTCGACCCGAAACGTCACCCATTCTTTCTCTCCAGAGATGCTGCTTGTCCCGCTGAGTTACTCCAGCATTTTGTGTCTCTCTTCATTATTCATTACGTTTCTATGTCCTTGTAAAATCTAAAGCAGAACAGGCTGGAACAGTCTAATAAATGGTTGTAGGAGTGGAATATCACACGTTAGAAATTATTGAACACGGAGTTCCGTTTCTAGATCCCATTTAAACGAATCCTTTACCTGAAGTGAACCTGTAGTAAGGTCGCCTACCTTGTGGGAAGAGACTGGTGAACGAGTCCAGAGACTTGGGCAGCAAAGCTCCAAGCACGGCGACACACTGAGTTCCCCAGTCTCACTCTGTGTCTTATGAAACTACAGCACCTTTCTCTTTCTCTCCTACTCATGGTTCAGACATCACTTCTGCTGAAAGCGTTTGTGTCAGCGTAAAACCCATCTTGTAAAACCTTATTTCGGCAAAGGAAAATGGGGATTACTGAGCTCAAACATGCATTGGATGCGTTGAGACATGGAACCTCATCTTTCTAAAGGTTATTGGAGGATAACAAATGTCAAGGGCATTGGGGAATGAGAGTATCTATTGTTTTGTAATGATGAGTAGGTGTCAATCTTCTTGCATCTGTAGTGATGTTCTGATTGAGTTTAGTTTTGAGACACAGCATGGAAACATGCCCTTAAGCCCTCCGTCCACGCCGACCACTGATTTGAACCCTGGTCTCCGGCTCTGTGAGGCAGCAGCTCTAACATCTGTGCCACTGTGATTTGGGTGGTTTGGCAGTTTAAAACTATGTGAGTTTTGGGTTGAGGAGAACACAAACGAGCAGATGTGATAATAAAATTGCTGTATTTACTCAGTTATTCCAATGTTGAGTGTAATTATCTCCTGAGTTTCACACAAGGTAAACACACCAGTCACCATAATAATAATAATAATAAGTTTATTTATATAGCACATTTTCCAATTGATTTAAATCAAAAGCCAAAGTGCTTTACAGTTACTAACCAAACAAATAATAAAAAGAGATAGAAAAAATGACAACACACTATAAGAGATTTTACACAAACACGAACATCCCCCCACAGTAGAATCTACACTCTCCACTGTGAGGGAAGGCACTAAAATGTCCAGTCCTCCTCCTCCTCCTAGTCCACCCGAGGTCGGGGCCAGTCTGAGGCCACTGCAGCCAGTCGCCGCAACGGCAGCCCGATGTTGTTTGCCCACCCGCATCGGGTGGAAAAGTCCTCAGCAGCTTGGAAATGTCTGGAGCGGCCGCTCCTTCCCCGGAGACTGCGACGCGCGCGGACTTCAGGCCGCGCCGGTTGGAGCTTCGACTCCGCGGTGCTTCCGATCCAGCGCCGCCCGCCCGTGGCGGGATGCCCTCAAACCGCAGACCGCAGACCACGGCTGCTCGATGTTGGTGGTCGGCGGTCACAGCACTCCGGAGCGGCGACCCGACAAGGCATCGCCCGCTCCCCGTTGGTGTCCCAGCGCTGTGCCGCCGAAGCTGTGGTCCCCGGCAGGAAACGCCGCTCCAGCCCGATGGAAGGCCGCATGGGGAGACCGGAGACGCGATTCGGAGGAAAACCGCATCTCCGACCAGGTAGGACTGGGGTTAAAACAGTCCCCCCCCCCACATAGAAAGAATAGACTCCAAATAATAAAAAAATAAAAAATATTCAAACAATAAAAGAGTTAGACGACGGACTGCAGGCAGGCTGCCATACAAACGGCGCCCACTCCTGCACATCCGCCATCCTCATGATCATCCAATTTCTTCTGCAACTTTCAGTTTTCTCCAAATCAAACCGCACAGTTTCACCAAGACCTTCACAACCTCTGGGAATAAATCATGTCCCTTCCAGTTCAATTCAGTTCAGTTCAGTGTCACGTTTGTGAGGTAAAGAGAAAAGCTTTTGCAGAGTGCTAACCAGCCTGGACAAAGACAAGCATAATGAATGCTATTCACAACTGAAGTTAGAATAGTTTCCAGTAACACATATTCAAGCAGATGAATGTGTGATGTTTGAAATGTCTATGATAATGGCAAATGACAGAATCTGTTGTTTTGTCATAAATGGAACGGTCAATATTCTTGCCTGTTCATGCTGTAGTTGGTCCGATAGTTCAAACCAATATTCAATTGCATCAGATCATGGTGGAGGTTGGACTTAGGAGGTCACCAATGAGCAGCATATGATAATCAAGCTACTACAATTTTTCAAAGTAAGTCCAATATTGAGAGCAATTTTTTCCTCAGTTCTGAATTTCACTCAAGGTAGAACCTCCAGCAAACATTTTCACAATCACAAGTTTTTCCCCATGTCATTTGGTGTTCTCCAAGCCCAACCTCACAGAGTTGCACCAAGATCTTCACAGCCTAGAGATATAGACACGAGAGATACATTGTGTTCCAGGTGTACACTGGCCCTATCCCCGAACTCTAATCCCATTACATTGATGACTGCATCGGTGCTAGAAAATATATCCACAATATGCAAGCACAATCCATAGCCAGAATTGCTTGGTCAAGTTAGCGGAGTGGCACAAATTGACCCAGTTAGTCACCATCGTAATTTGGAAATACATTGCTGATCCTTCGTTATTTGTGGGGCCTACTCCTATCATTTACATCATTTACTAAACACCTCAGTGGTGAAATAAGGATGGTCACATCCTCATGGGTTAAAAATGTAAGCCTAAGCACTGAGGCCCACATCCAAAAACCGAGATTTATAAGCAACAATTCTGGAGGGCATCACAAAGTGCAGCTCATCATCAGCTCTGGAGTTAGTGTCATCCTCATTGTGACAAGAAATCTAATCAGGCTCCTTCCTTAATCCGGGTTAACAACTCATTTCCCCCATATTGTGTGAATTCTGCTCACTCTCTGTTTTGATATTTCCCCCCAGCTCCTGAATCTGTCTCTTCGTAATTCATCTCATTGCCCCTCCAACCCACACTGTCTGTCACTCTCACATTCTAAACATCATCCCCTGTCTTAACTGGTACAAATGTCCTCGTTGAGGCACTTGCTGAGTTTCACAGCAGAAGTGTAAATAGGACCTAACACAGATCCTTCCTCTTTTACACTGATGTTATCTTCAGAAACAACTTCTCTATTTACCCTTTACATTTAAAAGTAATTCCGTGGAAATTCTATTTATGTACTTTTTAAAATTACTATGAGAACAGAACTTGGGGCATGTGTGCTGAGGATGCATTTGTTATAAGGATAGTAACTAACTATTGCATTATTGGTATCTTGATCAAAAAGCATAATTTTTAAAATTAATGTTGCTACTTCCCACTGATTAAAAAATTAAATAGTGGTGTTTCTATTGTTCCTATTGTCTATTGTCTATTGTGTTGTTTCTCTCTACTAAATTACTGCTCTTTATTGTTTTCTACATATTAAATTTCCTGTTTGCTACTTGCTGGATGAAAATATTTCAATCTCCAACCTGATTTGGTGTTTCCAGGTTCCAAAACAGTGTTTGGATATTTTGAAATAATGTATGCGATAAGACAATGTCTTTTTGAATTTATGTGTGAAATCATGGCAAACAAATCTATTGGAGATGATGGTGATGTACCATGTAGAATAGATAAGGGAGAAGATGTGGAGACCCAAGAGTTTGCAGATTCTGGAAACACGAGCAAAGAGCAAACTGCTGGAGGGAATTTGTGGATCAGGAATCATCTGTGGAAGTAAATGGACAGATGACCATTGGCAACTGAAGAAGGGTCACGATACACAGGGTCATCTGCACATTTTCCTCGACAGATGCTGCCTGACCCACTGAGTCCCCCCAGCAGATTGTTTTTGTTTGTTTCTGGGAGAACAAGAGGATGTGTCGAATTTTCAGAAGGTCTTTGAATTTTTTAATATGTGGATTAGGCAATATTAAACAGGCATGAATTGAAAATTATTTGGCAGACAGGAAACAGAGAGAAGACGTCGTTAGGGTGGCAGTTGGTGAAGAATGATCCAGAATCAATCCAGTTCTTGAGTCCATTATTTTCAATGTTCATCAATGGTATTGACAAGGAAACAAATTTAATGTTTCTAAGTTTGATGACATCAAACTGAGAGTAAGTAGGAGAAGCAAAGATGATGCAAAGAGGTTTCCAGGTGATGTCAGTCAGTTGAGTTACTTGCCAAATATACACAGATGCAGCAGAGAGTCATAGAGCTGTTGAGCATGGAAAGAGACACATCGACCCAACACACACATGCTGACCAAGATGTCCAACTGACCCCATCACAATCGGCTGTCCCTGGCCCATGTCTCTCCAAACATGTCTTTGTGCTCTCCTTACCGGAGAAAGGGGTTTTCAGCCGCAGATGTAATGCAGCCAAGGCTGACCAGACTGATTCCTGGAATGGCAGGACTAATGTGTAAGGAGAGGAGGAGCTGACTGAGCCAGTAGTCACTGGAGTTTGGAAGACTTAAACATGACCTCTCTAAATTAAACAAAATTCAAAGCAGAGCTAGACAGACTCGATACATAAAGATATTTCCAGTGACTTTAGGATCTGGAACAAGGGGTTTTGGACTCAAGATAAGGGGTGAAACATTTAGGGCTGAGACATTTCTTCATTGTGAATATGGTGAGCCATTGAAATTCACCCCAGAGATAATGGTAGATGGCAGGTCACTGAATCCTGTTAAGTAGGGGATAGATTTATTTGACATAAAATGCATCAACATTTATCGGGAGAGAATTGGAATATGAGATTGTTTGGAATGATTGAACAGGCTCAAAGTGACAAATAATCCACCCCTGATTCTCTTTTGCATGTTTCAATAGGTTTTGGGATGGTTTGATGTTTTCTTTGTCCTTCACACTTCTGATGTTTATTTACACATTGTGAAATTTAGTTGAGATAAAAAAACAGGAAGTGGGGCAGCCCAGAGCTCAGAATAGACGAATCATTGTGGTTAAATTGCAAGACAGCTCTTCCTGCAGCCTTGACCATTGCTCTGAATTTTGCATCAGGTCCTCAATGCAGGGCTGCCAACTCTCACACATTGACATTTTCCTTCACCTTTCCTCAGCTAAGAGCTCCCTCTTTCCCTGCATCCACACCCTGGTGATTGGAACTCCCTCTTTCCCTGAATCCCCACTCTGGTGATTGGAACACCCTCTTTCCTGCACCTCCCACCCTGGTGATGGGAACCCCCTCTTTATCTGAACCCCCACCCTGGTGATGGGAACCCCCTCTTTCCCTGCACCCCCCCACACTGGTAATGGGAACCCCCTCTTTCCCTGAACCCGCACCCTTGTGATGGGAACCCCCTATTTCCCTGCACCCCCACCCTGGTGATGGGAACCCCCTCTTTCCCTGAACCCCCACCCTGGTAATGGGAACCCCCTCTTTCCATGACCCCCCACCCTGGTGATGGGAACCTCCTCTTTCCCTGAACCCCCATCCTGGTGATGGGAACCCCTCTTTCCCTGAACCCGCACCCTGGTGATGGGAACCCCCTCTTTCCCTGCACCCCCACCCTGGTGATGGGAACCCCCTCTTTCCCTGAACCCCCACCCTGGTGTGCTTTCTTCCACCACCCAGTCTCTCTGCCCCTTCCATTCCTCTGTACATTCATCTCCCATCACCAAGTCCCATACTTCCTTCTTTCCCCTTCCACCCATACCCCTCCAGCTTCACATTTCAACCCTCTTCTCCCCTTATCTGACTCCCTTTTGTCCACTTTTCACATCTAGCCTTTGTCACCCACTGCACCTCTCTCCCAACAACCTCCCTCCACTGTATCCACCTCTCAGTTACAAGACTTTGACTCTCTCCACCTCTTCTACTTCATCCAACTCCATCTGTCTGAAGGGTCCCATCTCAATGTCATCGGTCCATTCACCTTGCAGTCCGGTAGTTGGTGCCTGAACGACAGATGGCGCAATGGGCTAAGTGTTCGGCTGGCAACCGGAAGGTAGCCGGTTCGAATCCCGCTTGGAGTGCATACTGTCGTTGTGTCCTTGGGCAAGACACTTCACCCACCTTTGCCTGCGTGTGAATGTGTGTGAATGTGTGTGAATGCGTGTGAGTGATTGGTGATGGTCGGAGGGGCCGTAGGCGCAGATTAGCAGCCACGCTTCCGTCAGTCTGCCCCAGGGCAGCTGTGGCTACAGAAGTAGCTCACCACCACCGAGTGTGACTGAGGAGTGAATGAATAATGCGATGTAAAGCGCCTTGAGTATTAGAAAGGCGCTATATAAATCCAATCCATCATTATTATTATTATTATGAACTGCTGAATGCCTCCAGCACTTTGTCTTTGGACAGAGTCATGTTCCCCGGTTAAAGTAATTGTAGTTGACTCCTGATACAGGGAACGTAGAGTTTAATATTTGTGGTGTATTAATTTGACTGTTTTGTACATCTTTGTCAGCTCTATCAAGATCTGGTCTTTATGGAGATAGCATTAATGTAAACCCCTGTTCAAAACCTCTCTTGGGTTTCAGTGTTGGGGGAAAGATTGGGCCACAAAGTGGTAGAGTTGCTGCCTCACAGCGCCAGAGACCTGGGTTCAATCCTGACAACATGTGTTGTCTGTAGAGTTTGTATGTTCTCCCTGTGGCCACGTGGGTTTTCACCAGGTGTTCTGGCTTCTTCCAACACCAAAGACATTCAGATTTGTAGGTTAATTGGTTTTATTAAACTGTCCGTAGTGTGTAGGATAGTGCTGTAGGATAGTGGTGTGCCGATTAGGAATAATGGTGATAGTGGTGGCCGATTAGGAAAAGGGGAGATGCAACGAGACCTGGGTGTCATGGTACACCAGTCATTGAAAGTAGGCATGCAGGTGCAGCAGGCAGTGAAGAAAGCAAATGGTATGTTAGCATTCATAGCAAAAGGATTTGAGTATAAGCGCAGGGAGGTTCTACTACAGTTGTACAGGGTCTTGGTGAGACCACACCTGGAGTATTGCGTACAGTTTTGGTCTCCTAATCTGAGGAAAGACATTCTTGCCATAGAGGGAGTACAGAGAAGGTTCACCAGACTGATTCCTGGGATGGCAGGACTTTCATATGAAGAAAGACTGGATAGACTCGGCTTGTACTCGCTAGAATTTAGAAGATTGAGGGGGGATCTTATAGAAACTTACAAGATTCTTAAGGGGTTGGACAGGCTAGATGCAGGAAGATTGTTCCCGATGTTGGGGAAGTCCAGAACACGGGGTCACAGTTTAAGGATAAGGGGGAAGACTTTTAGGACCGAGATGAGAAAATCATTTTTCACACAGAGAGTGGTGAATCTGTGGAATTCTTTGTCACAGAAGGTAGTTGAGGCCAGTTCATTGGCTATATTTAAGAAGGAGTTAGTTGTGGCCCTAGTGGCTAAAGGGATCAGGGGGTATGGAGAGAAGGCAGGTACAGGATACTGAGTTGGATGATCAGCCATGATCATATTGAATGGCGGTGCAAGCTCGAAGGGCCGAATGGCCTACTCCTGCATCTATTTTCTATGTTTCTATGACACATAAAACATTAAACATTAATTATAATGGGACAGAGTGGGGGTGAAGGGGGTAAAAGGGAAATGTGGGATAGAGGGAGATGAGCATACTGGTGGAAACTCCCCTTCTTACCCTGCACCCCCACCCTGGTGTACACACTTCCCCAACACCTCAGTCACTGTTCCTCCCCTCTGTACGCTCATCTCTCATCCCTGAGCCTTATATTTTCCTCCTTCCTCTTGCACCCATATCCATCTCTCCAGCTTTACATTTCAATGCTCTCATCTCCTTATCTGACAACCTTTGTCTCCTTTTCACCTCCAGCCTTTGTCACTTACTCCATCCATCTGCCAACCACCCCCCTCACCTGTATCCACCTATCACTCGCCAGGCTTTGTCCTGCTCCCATCTCTCTCTCCCCACTTTCTCTGCCCAACTCCATCAGTCTGAAGAAGGTTCGTAACCCAACATGTCTGTCCATCCACTTTGTGATCAACCAGATGTTGCCAGCCCCACTGAGTACCTCCAGCACTGTTTAGAATAGTAACAGTCCCTGGTTAAAATAATCCTCGAGTTTAATATTCAATGCCTTTGTTTTAAAGCAATTATAATCGACTAATCCATCCCATCCCAGTAGTTTGTTTAGTTTGGAGATGCAGAGTAGAAATGGGCCCTTCGGCCCACCAAGTCCACACCTACCAACAATCGCCCCTAACCTACACACTAGGGACAACGTACAGAAGCCAATTAACCCACAACTTGCATGTATGTGGAAGGAAACCAGAGCACCTGGAGAAAACCTATGTTGTCCCAGGGAGGAAATGCAAACTCCGTACAGACAACCCCAGAGATCAGGATCTAACCACGGTCTCTGGTTCGGTAAGGCAGCAACTCTACCGAACCGCACTTGATGTGACTCTTGCCCTGCGCTCTTCTCTCCATCTGTCCATTCACCTTGGTCATGGTGCCTGGATCTGGATGTAGTTCGCTGAAAGGCTCTAGGTAGAACATCACTCCGTCTGACCCACTCAGTACCTCCAGCACTGTTTTTCATCTGGATATTCCTTGGTTTCATAGCTATGGCTCTTCAGCCTCATTACATTTGCTAACCCTGTCCCTTCCATTCACCCTACTGTAGTAAACTTCCCCATTGTTCTCTTGATACGCAAGTCTTCTTTAATTTGAAATACTGATTTCTTAGTTAAAGTGGTGTCTGTTCTATTGTTGTTAGGTTTCTTCTGAAATATTGAACTGCTGCACACTCCTGTAACCTTATCCAGTCTATCTGGATTTGATCTTCATGGAGATGGTGTAAAGCCCATATTTCAACCGCTCTTTTGGTTTCAGTGAGAATGAATCTTTGAAAGTTTAACCATGGGTGTTCCTATTTATTTTTGGTCAAGTTTAATATAATTCAGGATGCTGGATCTTTAGCAATGAAAGCAGTGCTAAATGAACTCGATGGGTCGGGCAGCATCAGGAGGAAGTGGACAGATGTGTTGGGTCAGGAACCTTCAGACTGGAGTGGGGAAAAAAGCTGGAGAATAAGGTGAGGCGGGCAAAGCCTGGCAAGTGATGGCAGATACAGGTGAGGGGGTGAGTGGTAGATGGTGGAGTAAATGACAAAGGCTAGAGATGACGGTGCGTTGGATAAGTAGAGGAATGAAATGTAAGCCAGAGGGAGGTGTGTGGGTGTAATGGTCCAGGAGAGGGGAAGAGGGATGAAAGAAATGTGACTTGGCAGATGGGAGATGGTGGTACTGAGAAAGGGAAACCCCCACCCTGGTGTGCATTCTTCTTCCACCACCCCAGTCACTCTGCTCCTTTCCCTTCCTTTGTACACTCTTCTCCCATCCCCAAGTCCCATACTTTCCCCTTCCACCCATACCCCTCCAGCTTTACATTTCAATCCTCTTCTCACTACATCTGACCCCCTTTTGTCTACTTTCCACATCTAACCAAATGTGAGGGTCAGAGCCTCAACTATCTCCTCCGGCAGCTCATTCTACACACCCATCACCCTCTGTGTGGAAAAGTTGCCCCTCAGGTTGACATTCTCAATGTGAACAATTTGTGAACCAGCGATCTGGTGTGGAATAAAAAATGGAATCATGGATAGAAAAATAACAAAAAATGTGATGGCACGGTGGTGCAGCGGTAGAGTTGCTGCCTCACAGCGCTAGAGACCCGGGTTCCATCCTGACTACGGGTGCTGTCTGTACAGAGTTTGCACATTCTCTCCATGACCTGCGTGGGTTTTCTTCGGGCGTCCGGTTTCATCCCACACTCCAAAGACGTGCGGGTTTGTAGGTTAATTGCCTTTGGTAATTCGGTAATTGTAAAACTGTCCCTAGTGTGTGGGATAGTACGAGTGTACAGGTGATCACTGGTCGGTACAGGCTCTGTGGGCTGAAGGGCCTGTTTCCGTGCTGTATGTCTAAACAAAACTTAAAAGATGTTTCCACTAGTGGGAGGGTCTAGGACCAGAGGGCACAGCCTCAGAATTAAAGGACATTCCTTTAGGGAGGTGATGAAGAGGAATTTATTTCGCTGGAGTAACTCAGTGGGCCAGGCAGCATCTCTGGAGAAACAAGAGACTTTGGGATGGAACAAAAGGGTTCTTACCCAAATTATCACATCAGATGGGCCTGCAGTGCAGCGGATCACCACACGGTGGGAATGTTGACCACGAATTGGACGGGCCTGCAGTGCGCCGGATCACCACACGGTGGGAGTGTTGACCACAAATTGGAGTGACCTGTTATCTGATTTTTTTGTTTAAGAAGGAACTGCAGATGCTGGAAAATCAAAGGTAGACAAAAATCGAAGGTAGACAAACTCAACGGGTGCAGCAGCATCTATGGGGCGAAGGAAATAGGCAATGTTTTGGGCAGAAACCCTTCTTAAGCAGTAGGTCATTGTGTACCTTCAACAAGGCAGACTCTGTGCTATGGTGAGAAAGGCTCCGACCGCCGGCCTGCTGTGTCGTGTTTACAAGATTCAGAGTGGGATAAGATGACACAGACACGGAGAATTCTTCAAGAAGACGAAAAACCTTTATTTGCAAACATCGGCTGGAACATTCAGAGAAGACACCCGCCTGCCTGTCCGCTCTCCGACTGCTCTCAGATCACCGCAACAGGCTGCTTTTTATTAATTTTACTGCCATATCTCCTCTACCTTATCTTGCATGTTCCATACTCCTCTCGCATCAATCCATCTTCTATTCTGACATTCTCTGTCTCGCCACCATTAACTTCTAACCTTTCCTTCAGTGTTATCTAACTTATCTAGATTCTTACACCACCCCTCATATCTCTCCTTCTTTTGCCACCCTTAAATTCCAACTATCACTCTAATCTCCCAGCTGTCACTCTAACTCACTCTATTTCGCCACCCTTATTTTCCAGCTACAGTTAAAGGTTACACACATATTATAATGTGTAGACTGTATTTTAAGGGGTTGGACATTCTTGCCATAGAGGGAGTACAGAGAAGGTTCGCCAGACTGATTCCTGGGATGTCAGGACTTTCATATGAAGAAAGACTGGATAGACTCGGTTTGTACTCGCTAGAATTTAGAAGATTGAGGGGGGATCGTATAGAAACTTACAACATTCTTAAGGGGTTGGACAGGCTAGATGCAGGAAGATTGTTCCCGATGTTGGGGAAGTCCAGAACAAGGGGTCACATAGGTTAAGGATAAAGGGGAAATCTTTTAGGACTGAGATGAGAAAAACATTTTGTTTTCACACACAGAGAGTGGTGAATCTCTGGAATTCTCTGCCACAGAAGATAGTTGAGGCCAGTTCATTGCCTATATTTAAGAGGGAGTTAGATGTTGCCCTTGTGGCTAAAGGGATCAGGGGGTATGGAGAGAAGGCAGGTACAGGATACTGAGTTGGAAGATCAGCCATGATCAAATTGAATGGCGGTGCTGGCTCGAATGGCCGAATGGCCTACTCCTGCACCTATTTTCTATGTTTCTATGTTTCTATGTTACATACCACTTTATAGGTTGAGTACAAAGATACAAATTTATTTATTAAGAATACAAAGATGCTAAAGTAGAAATAAATAACTTGTTTAGTATCTTGTTTACTGGATAAATGATTTAATTAAGTGCTGCTAAATGACTTACAATCACGTGAGTTTAAGTAAAATAAGCTGATGTCTGATTACGTAAAATAGTTTTTTAACATTTGTTATTTTATATTTATTCGAAGGAAATGTACCAAAATAGAACCAACGGCATATATAATAACACAGTTATGGTACAGGTTCAATTTTAACTTTTTAGCTTTAGTTGAAGAAAAGAAAGGAGAAAAAGCAGGAAAGAGAAAAAGTGAAATGTACAAAGATAGAAGTCAAGTCAAGTCACATTTATTTCTATAGCACATTTAAAAAACAACTCTCGTTGGCCAAAGTGATTTACATTTGTTATAAGAATAGCACAAACAAAACATACTACATACATATATACATGTATCCCTCACTTAGAGGATGTCAGGAAAGGCTTGGGAGTATAGATACGTCTTTAGTCTTGACTTAGAAGAGTCGATGGAGGGGGCAGTTCTGATGGGAAAGGGGATGCTGTTCCACAGTCTAGGGGCTGCAACCGCAAAGGCCCGGTCGCCCCTGAGCTTACGCCTGGACCGTGGGATATTCTTCAACCCCAAGTCGGCCGATCTGAGGGGCCTGGAGGTGGAGTGGTGGGTGAGAAGACTTGTTATGTAGGTGGGGGCAAGCCCATTGAGGGCTTTGTAGACATGGAGGAGGATCTTGAAGTTTATACGGAACTGCACAGGGAGCCAGTGGAGAGAGGCCAAGATCGGGGTAATGTGGTCCCTTTTTTGGCGCCCCGTCAGGAGTCTCGCTGCGGCATAGTCTAGAACCCCTAGACTACCAAAGTGGTGTAGCCAAAGAGTGGATAAAAGAAAGAAAGAAGAGAGGAATAGAAAAAAATAAAAGGACAAAAAGAAAAAGAGAAAGAAAATTGTTGGTATACCTGCCTTTCGTCCCTCCCCACCCACCTCACCCACCTCACCCAACCCGTAATTAGATTTAAATTCAAAGTTGTGTTGAGCCATACTATCCTTGTAATAAATCAATGAATGGTGTCCATGTCTTGGAAAAATGATCTGTTTTTTCTGCCAAGCCATGTCAAAGAGTAGGAGAAAAACGGGTCCTTTTCAGAATGGCAGGCAGTGACTAGTGGGGTACCGCAAGGCTCAGTGCTGGGACCCCAGCTATTTACAATATATATTAACGATTTGGACGAGGGAATTGAATGCAACATCTCCAAGTTTGCGGATGACACGAAGCTGGGTGGCAGTGTTAGCTGTGAGGAGGATGCTAGGAGGCTGCAAGGTGACTTGGATAGGTTGGGTCAGTGGGCAAATGCATGGCAGATGCAGTATATTGTGGATAAATGTGAGGTTATCCACTTTGGTGGCAAGAACAGGAGAGTAGGCAATTATCTGAATGGTGGCCGATTAGGAAAAGGGGAGATGCAACGAGACCTGGGGGTCATGGGTACACCAGTCATTGAAAGTAGGCATGCAGGTGCAGCAGGCAGTGAAGAAATCCAATGGTATGTTAGCATTCATAGCAAAAGGATTTGAGTATAGGAGCAGGGAGGTTCTAATGCAGTTGTACAGGGCCTTGGTGAGACCACACCTGGAGTATTGTGTACGGTTTTGGTCCCCTAATCTGAGGAAAGACATTCTTGCCATAGACAGAGTACAGAGAAGGTTCACCAGACTAATTCCAGGGATGGCAAGACTTTCATATGAAGAAAGACTGGATAGACTCGGCTTGTACACACTAGAATTTAGAAGGTTGAGGGAGGATCTTACAGAGACTTACAAAATTCTTAAGGGGTTGGACTGGCTAGATGCAGGAAGATTGTTCCCGATGTTGGGGAAGTCCAGAACAAGGGGTCATAGTTTAAGGATAAGGGGGAAGATTTTTAGGACCGAGATGAGAAAAACATTTTTCACACAGAGAGTGGTGAATCTGTGGAATTCTCTGCCACAGAATGTTGTTGAGGCCAGTTCATTGGCTATATTTAAGAGGGAGTTAGATGTGGCCCTTGTGGCTAAAGCGATCAGGGGGTATGGAGAGAAGGCAGGTACAGGTTACTGAGTTGGATGATCAGCCATGATCACATTGAATGGCGGTGCAGGTTCGAAGGGCCGAATGGCCTACTCCTGCACCTATTGTCTATGTTTCTATGTCTATTCTTATGCCAATGTAAAGCACTTTGGCCAACGAGAGTTGTTTTCTAAATGTGCTATTGAAATAAAAGTTCTTGACTTGACACTCGCCTCCAGGCAGGTCGATGGGCCCACAAATCCCCTCCTCATCCTCCCACGGCCTAGTCCGGCCTACACTCAACCCCAGGCAGGTCGACGGGCCCACAAATTCCCTCCTCATCCTCCCACGGCCTAGTCCGGCCTACACTAACCCCCAGGCAGGTCGACGGGCCCACAAATCCCCTCCTCAACCTCCCATGGCCTAGTCCGGCCTACACTCACCTCCAGGCAGGTCGACGGGCCCACAAATCTCCTCTTCATCCTCCCACGCCTAGTCCGGCCTAGTCAGGCCTACACTCACCTCCAGGCAGGTCGACGGGCGCACAACTCCCCTCCTGATCTTCCCACAGCCTAGTCCGGTCCACTGAGTTGGATGATCAGCCATGATCATATTGAATGGCAGTGCAGGCTCGAAGGGCCGAATAGCCTACTCCTGCACATATTTTCTATGTTTCTATGTTTCTAAATATTTTCAAGATGTAGCGTCTCGGACATGTTTATAATGATTACGTATCTACAAATGAGAGATTATGTTAAATCTAATACACAAGTATATAGGACTAGGGAACCAGAAATTCTTGATGAATGTTTGAATAAGCATCCTAACACTGAAAAATTAATAGCTTATATTTATAACACCCTCTTAAACAATGAGGTACCACCGATGGAACTATATAGACACACATGGGAAAATGAGTTAGGTCATTCTAGAAAGAAAGACATTTGGGACGAAAGTTTATAACATATACATCAATGCTCGTTAAATGCCAGACATGCTTTAATACAATTTAAGTCTTACACAGATTACATTATTCCAAAGTAAAACTAAATAGAATCTTCCCACATATTTCTCCTATCTGTGATAAATGCTTACATCTAGAGGCCAAGTTAACACATACTTTTTCCAATTGTATAAAAATTAAAAATTTCTGGATTGATATTTTTGAAATAATTTCTGAAGTTGTTAATACAAAATTGGATCCAGACTCAAAATTAATAATACTTGCGATATCAGAACAAAGTTTAACACTCACAACAAACGAAAGAAACTGCAAAAAAATAATATTAAAATTTTGGAAAGGTCCTATAACCCCCACTATTAAAATGTGGATTGTGGAAATGTAGGAGCCAACACCTAGAAAGAATTAGACTTGTCTTAATGGACAAACAAGAACTTTTTGTTAAAATATGGGCTCCATTCATTAACTATTTGAAGGGATAGAGTGGCCCAGCACGAAAACCCAACTGAAGCTTGAACTCAGGATTAGATGTAAACATATATTTCATAACCTACGAACTTATCTCCAAAGACGTATTATAAGTAGTTCATTCCACCTCTTTTTTTTTCATGATATTTGTAATGCTTTTTTCTTTCTATCTTTCTTTTTCTATCTATATAAAAAAACCCACTAGAAGCAGAATTAATCGACAATTGACAATTTTAATAATGTATGATTGATGTATATGAAAAGTTTTTATTTCTATTATAATATGTTACCATACCTTATAATATGTTTGCTTCTAATAAAAATATTAAGGCATAATGATTACGTAAAATAATTGACATCTGCTGCTATGTATGCTTCCATATAACTTTATATAACTTGCATAACTCAATATAAGCAAGACGGCTCTTAGGGAGCGGCGGTGAGGCAGCGGCCTTGTGAGGGAAGTGCCCTGCGAGAAAAGTGAGAGTCTTTGGCTCGAGAGTCTTCGGCGAGGAGGCTGAGGAGAGGAATTCCACAAATTCACAACTGTCTGGTTTAAAAGTTTTTTTCTCAACTCAGTCTTAAATTACCTCCCCTTTATTCTAAGACGGTGTGGCTCCTGGTTCTGGACTCACCCAACATTGGGAACATTTTTCCTGCATCTAGCGTGTTCAGTCTTATATGTTTCTATAAGATCCCCCTCATCCTTCCAAACTCCAGTGAATACAAAGCCTAGTCTTTTCAATCTTTCCTCATA
>JAXLNO010005912.1:0-36914 GCA_038087875.1 Malacoraja senta
GAGGCAGTCACGTCAGTGATGTTTGAGAAGCTTTTAGATGGGGCAACACAGTGGCGTAGTAGTAGAGTTGCTGCCTTACAGCGCCAGAGACCCGGGTTCGATCCTGACTACGAGTACTCTCTGTACGGAAGATAGACACAAAAAGCTGGAGTAACTCAGCGAGACAGGCAGCATCTCTGGAGAGCTGTCTGTCCCGCTGAGTTACTCAAGCTTTTTGTGTCTATCTTCGGTTTAAACCAGCATCTGCAGTTCCTTCTTACTCTCTCTGTACGGAGTTTATACTATATCCCTGTCACCACGTGGGGTTTCCTCCCACACTCTGAAGAGGTGCAGGTTTGTAGGTTAATTGGCTTTGGGTCAAAACTGTAAATTGTCCCTAGTGTGTAGGGTAGTGCGAGTGTAGGGGATGATCGTGGACTTGGTGGGCCGATGGGCCTGTTTCTTCGCTGTATCTCTAAACAAAAGTAAATAAGCACATAGATATGCAGGGAATAGAGGGATAAGGATCAATGTGCAGGCAGATGAGATTAGTTTAACTTGGCATCATGTTCGGCACAGATATTGTGGGTCGAAGGGCCTGTTCTTGTGCTGTATCGTTCCATTTTAAACCAGATCATCTCTTCAGAAAGCCAAAGCCTCATCATTTTATATATCATTATTCAGGCTATTCCAGTAGTTTCAACATTAATCTCACAGCAGTAATGCACTCGACAATATCCCTGTTGCAGGGTTAGCTGACATTTGTTTTAACACTGACACCAACATGAGTTTGCCGTAGCAATTACTACTGCCCAATTTACCCAGTCTGGCTTCATCAGTCATCTCGGAGATTCATTCATTTATTTCATAAGATCGTCCACATTTTGAATAAAATCTCAAACACTTCTAAAGTGCTTTCCTATTGAGCCTCTCAAAATGGTGGTGTGCATATTAAAGGATCCAAATAGCTAATTTCTGTATCATCCACCCACGCTGGAAACTTGCCACGTCTTCCAGTCCTGTACAGATTTCAAAGTGAACTTGTTTGCTGAAAATTTTGAAATGGATTTTAATTGGGCAAAGCTCATTAGGTTACAGAGAGAAGTTTGTCCAATTAATTACTTTCTAATATTTCACAGGTCATTCGGTCGACCAAAGTTGTGAAAGCAAATGTCACCGTGTTTAAAGGATAAAAATGAAATTGTTCTCCAGGAGCTGGTTCATGTACAGTAAATGGAGTTTAACAAGTCAGGTTAAGTTTGTTGTCATCTGCACAAGTACAGTGCGATACGGGTACAATGAAAATCTTACCTGCAATAGCACCACAGGCACCTAGACTCAGACACCACACTAAGACATAACTTATACATAAGTTACATACAAACTAGGGTAGCGCAGTGGAGCAGCTGGTAAAGCCACTGCCTCACAACACTAGAGACCCGGATTCGATCCTGACCTCGGCTGCTGTCTGTGTGGAGTTTGCACGTTCCCCCTGTGACTGCATGGGTGCTCCTGGTTTCCTCCCACATCCCACAGACGTGCGGGTTTATAGGCTAACTGGCCTCTCTAAATAGTCCCCAGTGTGTAGGGAGAGGATGCGGGATAACATAGAACTAGCATGAACGGGTGATCGATGGTCAGCGAAGACTCGGTGGGGCGAAGGGCCTGTTTCCATACTGTACCTCTAAAACTAGGAACTACATTCTGCAAAACAACAATAATAAAAAGACCATTCGTGCTTGACACAATTGGAAAACAAGTCCATGGTAGTGCAAGAGGTCCATATTGTTCCATTGCTGAGGTAGGATTGGAGTTATGCAGGGAGGTTCAAGAACCTGATGGGTGAAGGAAAGTAGCTGTTCCTGAACATAGTGGTATGGGATTTCAGGCTTCTGTACCGGGACAAGGGCAGCAGTGAGAATAAGGCACGGCACAGATGGTGATGAGCCTTGACAATAGGTGCCACCTGCTTGAGGCAGCGCCTCATGTAGATGCTTTCAATGGAGGGAGGGCTGTACTTGGGATGGGCTGCACACAATGAGGACGTCCTTTTAAGGAGATGAGGAGAAATTTCTTTAGTCAGAGAGTAATGAATCTGTGGATTTCTTTGCCACAGAAGGCTGTGGAGGCCATCAGTGGATATTTTGAAGGCAGAGATAGATAGTTTCTTGATTAGTACGGGTGTCAGAGGTTATGGGGAGAAGGCAGGAGAATTGGGTTAGGAGGGAGAGATAGATTAGCCATGTTTGAATGGCAGAGTAAACTTGATGGGCCGAATGGCCTAATTCAACTCCTATCATTTATGACCTTATGACACAGTCATAACTACTGAACATCTTTTTCTTACAAAATTGCATGCCAGGTAAAAATAAACAGGCCATTCAGCCCTTTGTGTTATACCATCATTTTGTAAGATCTGGGCTTGTATTCACTGGAATTTAGAAGGATAGAAACATAGAAACATAGAAAATAGGTGCAGGAGTAGGCCATGCGGCCCTTCGAGCCTGCACCGCCATTTGATATGATCATGGCTGATCATCCAACTCAGTATCCCATCCCTGCCTTCTCTCCATACCCCCTGATTCCTTTAGCCACAAGGGCCACATCTAACTCCCTCTTAAATATAGCCAATGAACTGGCCTCAACTACCTTCTGTGGCAGAGAATTCCACAGATTCACCACTCTCTGTGTAAAAAATGATTTCCTCATCTCGGTCCTAAAAGTCTTTCCTCTTATCCTTAAACTGTGACCCCTAGTTCTGGACTTCCCCAACATCGGGAATAATCTTCCTGCATCTAGCCTGTCCAACCCCTTAAGAATTTTGTAAGTTTCTATAAGATCCCCCCTCAGCCTTCTGAATTCCAACGTGTACAAGCCGAGTCTATCCAGTCTTTCCTCATATGAAAGTCCTGCCATCCCAGGAATCAGTCTGGTGAACCTTCTCTGTACTGCGGGGGGATCTTATAGAAACATATAAAATTATTAAGGGATTGGACATGCTTGATGCAGGAAACATGTTCCTGATGTTGGGGGAGTCCAGAACCAGGGACCACACTTTAAGAATAAGGGGTAGACCATTTAGAACTGAGATGAGGAAAAGCCTTTTCACCAGAGAGTTGTGAATTTGTGGAATTCTCCGCCTCAGTGAAGGCCGATTCACTGGATGCATTCAAAAGAGAGTTAGATAGAGCTCTTAGGGCTAGCAGAATCAAGGGATATGGGGAGAAGGCAGGAACGTGGTACTGATTGTGGATGATCAGCCATGATCACATTGAATGGTGGTGCTGGATCGAAGGGCCGAATGGCCTACTCCTGCACCTATTGTCTATGTATCTATGTATCATGGCTGATTTATATTTCCTCACCATTTTCCTCTACTCACTCCATATCCCACGATTCCTCAAATGTCAAAAAACATCTATTTGTCTCTGCATTGAATATACTGAGTTTCTGAGCCCCTGCACCCATAGTGGGTAGAAAATTCCAAAGATGTAGTTCCTCCAGGTTATAGAAAGTCATAGAGTCATGCTGCGTGGTTCATAGTACTGCCTCAACTACCTGCTCCGGCTGCTCATTCCATACACCCACCACCCTTTGTGTAAAAAAGTTGCCTCTCAGGTTCCTATTAAATCTTTCCCTCCCTTGCCTTAAACCTATGTCCTCTGGTTCATGATTCTCTTACTCTGGGTAAAAAAAACTGTGCATTTACCCTATCTGGACTTTACTGGCCTTTATCTTGCACTAATGTTATTCACGTTATTCCCTTTTTCATGTATCTGTACATTGTGGATGGCTCGATTGTAATCATGTATTGTATTTCCGTTGACTGGTTAGCACGTGACAAATGCTTTTCACTGTACCTCGAAACACATGATAATATACTAAACTCAACTCAAGCTATTCCTCTCATGATCTTATACCCCTCATTTTACTTCGGAGTCACGTGAGTGACTACGTGAAGAAGAACCGTCAGGGCGCATGCGCGTCATTACGTTGATCGCATTGGCGCAGACAGGCTGGGAGGAACAAAGTTCTCCAGCGGTAAGTTTGAAAAATCCTACAGGTAAGTTTAAACTTACTTTTTAGGTTGTCCGTTGCAGGAATCTTTTCTCGCAGGTTCCTGCTGGACATGAAATTCAGCAAAACCCGGTGGACCGCGGGGAAATAGTTGACCGCGGGGATGCTGGCTTCGGACCACGGGAGTGCGGTAGCAGGAGCGGCCGGTGGGTTTTGCTGGTTGAGTCGCGGACAGAACGGTTCGTGACTCCCGAGGTTTAATTCGGGCCGCGGGTTTTTTGTAGACCGCGGGTTAAGCAAGCGACGGTCACGATAGAGGTGGCTGTTGGGCTTGTTATTTCGAGTTGCTGACAGGCAGGTCAGCGACTCCAGAGATATGTTTTAAATATGGGCCGCGGGGTTTCTCTAGACCGCAGGGATACCGGCTACGATCCGCGGTAAAGTGAGGAGCCGGTGGCCGTCGGACTTCTTGTTAGAGTCGCTGACAGTAAGGTCAGCGACTCCCAAGGGTATTCGGGGTGCAGACTGAGCGTGGTCGTCAGGTTACTACCCGGCTCATTGAGGCAAGGACCCCGACTTTGGCAGCCCATATGAGTTTGAACTATGTGGAGCCTGGCGAGGAGGGTCCCCTCTGTTATATATGTATGTCCTCAGTGGAGAGGAGTAAGGTCTCAGGGCTGCTTACCAATTCCTCAGTGGAGAGGAGTACAAGGGGTCAGTGTGTGGCTGACCCCAACCCCAACTCAGGAAGTGAGATTAGTGGTTTATCACCCTTATGTGTCTATGGCAGTAGCATTTTCTGCTAATTCTGTGGAGGTTTCAGGTCTAGGCCAAGCTGGCCTTCAAGGAGAATTTACAATTCACGCATGCCCTCCAAATTAAGGACGAACGCAATTTTGGGAAGCGTTCAAAAGGGTAGACATTATAGTTACCACTTGGTCACATTGTGACTATCATACCAAGACAGATGATTATCATTTACTCAATTAAGGAAATGGGAAGCCTTGTTGAGCTGTATTATCAGTCACCTGTGGGAATTACACCAGGTGGCGTCATAGTAATTCTGCTCATTAAAAGGGACTGTGCACAGTTTCTTCCCCAAGACGCCGGATTACTCATATTAAAAGTAAATAAATCCCAGGTTTAACTGGGATGGGCGTCTTTATTCACATAAATGTCTTTGCCTATGACAAATAACTGTTAAGTTTTGTTCCAGCATTTCCCACTATGTCTGATGTACGGGGGCCAGAGGCGCTCCAATTCTTCCTTATAGACGGCGTTGGCATCGGGAAGGAGCACGATTTGGAGTCGCTAGCACATGCAGCCTGTTTGGGGAAGGAGGATACCAACAGAGTATCGATTTGCATGGCTAGTCCTGGCGGCTGCTGTAGGCAGCGACTTGATAACCCCAACTCAGAGTGAGTGCCAAGCCAGGGGTATCAATGTCAGACAACATTGCGTCTCGTTGCAATCCAACAACGCTCCATCGTAAGGCATGTCCGGCAGCAACACCTAGTAAAGGGTTGCAAAATTCCCCCCACTCAAGGGTCGGAGTGGTCGAGAGAGTGCTACAGGAGGATGCACATGTGCCTGAAGCAACACCTGTTTGCAGGGTTGCCATTCCTCCCACTTGGTGCACCACAGTGGTCGAGATAGTGCTAAAATACATGCACACAGGCCTGGGGCAGCTCCTGTTGCAGGTTGCATAAGTCCTCCAACGTGGATGTATAGCGGATGAAGATGGAGCCACACACATATGTGATAAGATTGTGGGGAATGGTGTCGAACAACAGAGGCATGTACAAGCAAATGGAGGAGATGGATGGTGATACCTGCTTCAGCTTCGATAAGTCCCACTCTAAAAAGTGTCTAAGGTTAGTATGGATTAACTCCAAACAGGAATCCAAACATGGCTATGTGCCGGGATCCCATGTTGAATGCATGAGGGAAAGCAGTGGGCGTTGCCTCTAAAATGGCTGCTGAGTCGCTGATTGCTGATCCATCCAGAGAAATCCAAATTAACACCTGACTATTTGGGTCACAATTGATTCAATTAAGTGACTCTGCCCAGGGGAAAAAGGGTAGAGCTAATTGACAGCTGTATCAAGCTAATTGAGGCATTAAGGATACATTTGGGTCATTATAATAGACCTATGCAGTTATCAGTAAAGGCTATTCTGATTTGCAATGGTGGATTCACCATGTGTCCAGGAGTTATAGCAAGGAAATGCTTGACCAGCCTTCTATGATTTTGCAGATGAATGTCAGTGCACTCGGTTGGGGTGTCACGGATACGAGTTTCAGCTGTGGAGGCAGATGGACTGAGCAAGAGGCATCGCTTCTGCAGACATGGGCAATTAACTATTAAGAGGTTTTTATGGACAAGGCTTATTGCTCTCACAAATGTAATCTGCATGTTCAGTTTCAGATTGACAATACTACGCAAGAGGCATATATATTAATCACATTGGTGGAATCAAGTCGGTATTTTGTGACAGATTGGCTAATCAAATTTGGGCCTGCTGCATTGGAAAAGATATTTCAGCTATTTATCTACCAGGTAGATTCTACATAGTAGCAGACGCCAAGTCACGAAAGTTCAATGACAACACAGATTGGATGTTGAACCAGGAGGTGTTCAATAATATAGTACTTGTATATGAATGCCAGATATCGATTTGTTTTGCATCAAGGTTCAACCATCAGATGCCTAAATAGGTTTCATGGGAACCAGACCAGGTGGCAGTTGCAATTGACACTTTGACGTTACATTGAGGTGGTATGTTTTATATATTTTCCTACCATTTTGCCTAATAGGTCGGAGTCTGCAAGAAATCAAGCAGGATGCCGCTTTGGGGGTGCTTGTAATACCTAATTGGCCGAATCAAGCATGGTTTCCCTTTGATGTTACAGTTAGGGATCCAACCTCTTTTTGGTGGTTCCCAAGTGTAGGAATTGACTGGAGCATCCGCTAACATGGGAAAGTCATCTGTTATGTGATTGTATTGACTTGTTAATTTGCAGGTTTTAAGAAGGCCATACCTGGAGCAAGGACTGTCTGGGTGAACGGTGGACATGCTCACTGTAGCCTGGAGAAAGAGTACTCAAAATGGGTATATTACTTATGTAAAAAATAATTTTGACTATAGTACTGCAGGTATTGTGGATATTTTAGAGTTCCTGTTGACACTCTATGATGATGAGGGGCTCAGTTATAGCACCATTAATACAGCTTTAAGTGCTTTGTCATCGTATGGTTTTGATGGGGTCAGGAAAGATCCTATTGAGTTTCATCATATCATAGCTGCATTGATGAAAGGAATTTCAACTCTAAACCTCCTAAACCCAGGTATATGGTGATCTGGGATGTAAGTGAGGTCCTCAAGATGCTTTGACAGTAGGTTCCTGTCATGTCTCTGAATTTGCCAAACTAATTATGAAAGTGGTTATGCTCTTGGCATTGGTTCAGCATAGCAAGTGCAGATTTTGCAAAAATTTCTACTAGACAGGATGGAAGTTGCTGAAGAGAATATTATGTTATATAATTGCATACTGCTTAAGCAGAGCAGGCCAGGTGTCACAGGTTTGTTAAAATTGTGTTTCAGCATAACCTACTGATCCATGTTTATGTGTAATGGCACATTTATTTTCATTATATTGAAGCTATAAAGACCTTAAGAAATGTGGAAACGGCATTGTTTATCAGTTACATGAAGCCACACAGGAGAGTGTCAGTGCAGACTATCTCAAGGTGGTTTAAAGCAAATGTTGATTAAGGCAGGTATTAACACTGAAGTGTATATATCCTTTTTCCACTAGTGCAGCAGCAACGTCGTCGGCTAGGGCGATGGATGTTCACAGCGGCCATATTTTTATAGGTGCCGGGTGGTCAAATGAATTTTTTTTTTTTAAATGTACCATCGGCCGATCGGAGAGAGGCTGTTTGCAAATTCAGTATTAAGTCCTGTTTAGTTCCCCTGGGATAGACGGGTTACTGTTTGTTTTGATTATTCAAATCAATTGTTACTGCATGATATTAACATTTCATGTTTAACGCATTATTGATTGTTTCTCATCGAAAGTCAATCAATGCAGTGAGGCCGGGATTTGGATCTGCGGCATAAAATCAGAGCTTTAAACCCTTTACGTAGTCACTCACGTGACTCCGAAGTAAAATAGTAAGATTAAATGAGAACTTACCAGTTTGAAGTTTGATCTTTATTTTATGAGGAGTTACGTTGGTGATTACGTGCCCGCCACGCCCAACCCTCTCTCATAAAAAAGGTCATATGGTAGTTCTCATCTTGCTCATCTTAATATGTTACTTCAAATATTGTGTTGTCTGTGATTTCATACCGCTGCTTTGAAGATTGACGTGCATGCGCCCTGACGGGTCTTCTTCACGTAATCACCAACGTAACTCCTCATAAAATAAAGATCAAACTTCAAACTGGTAAGTTCTCGTTTAATCTTACTATTCTCCTGCGCTCCATGAATAAAGTCCTAGCCTGCCCAACCTCTCCCTATAGCTCAGGCCCTCGAGTCCTGGCAACAACCTTGAACATCTTCTCAGCACACCTTCAAGCTTAGCAGTGTTTTTCCTCTAACAGGATGACCAAAACTGAACACAGCGCTCTAAACAGAGAGAGGAGACCTGAGGAGATCTAAACGGAGGTCTGAAGACGGGTCTCAATCCAAAACGTCACCCATTCCTTCTCTCCAGAGATGCTGTCTGTCCCGCTGAGTTACTCCAGCATTTTGTGTTTCTCTACAGCACTCTAAATGTGGCCTCCCCAATGTCCCGTATAAGACATTGTACAGGTCAAGGGCACTGAAGAATTTTGACACCGAATAGCCAAACCCTTATTTTAAGAATGTGATCCCCAGTTCCAGGTAACCTATGAAAGCAATTGCTTCTGCATCTACCCTATCAAGCCCTGTTGGAATCACCCCTCTGACCTCTAAACTCAATAGATGCGTGTATTTAATTCCCCTCATGGTACTTTCTCAGGATTCAATCTCACGGACCTTCAGTTCATCCTCTATATCTCAAGTATATCCTTGCTTGGTTAAGGAGATCATACCTGTGCACAATATTCCAGAGACAGTTTCTTCCGGGCTCACCAAATAGGTTTACCGGACTGCTACTTAGATTAGAGGATGCTAGCTATGAGACCGATGAACTAGGGCGGCACGTAGAGTTGGTGCCTTACAGCGCCAAGAGACCCAGGTTTGATCCTGACTACTGGTGCTGTCTGTACAGAGTTTGTACGTTCTCCACGTGACCGCGTGCTCCGGGTGCTCTGGAGTATTCCCTCCCACACTCCAAAGACTTACAGGTTTGTAGGTTAATTGGCTTCAGTAAAAGTTGTAAATTGTCCCTAGTGTGTAGGATAGGGCTAGAGTCCTGGGATCACAGGTCGGCGCAGGCTCGGTGGGTGGAAGTGCCTGTTTCCATGCTGCATCTCTAAAGTGCAAAGTCTAAAAGTTGGACAAACTTGGATTGTTTTCTCTGTAGCGTTGGAAGCTGAGGAGGGACCTGATGGAATTAACTGTGTAAAATGATGAGAGACATCCATAAAATAGACAGTCTGAACCTTGACCCTAGGATGGAAATGTCAAAGACTGGAGAGCATAGCTTTAAGGTGAGAAGAAGCTAAGTTTAAAGGAGATGTCTAGACTGTGCTGCAGGGGTGGTAGTGGAGACAGATACAATAGTGGTGTTAAAAAGGCTTTTAGATAGGCATGTGGATATGCAGGTAATGCAGGCATATAGATCACATGCAGGCAGAGATTAGTTTAACCTGGTATCAAGTTCGGCACAGACATTGTGAGCCTGTTCCTGTGCTGTTCTGTTCTATGCTCTGTGTATTTATCTGACTGGCATTTTGACATTAGCTTTTAATGAAACAAGTTTACATCAATAATTGCTCAGACAGCCCAAGATGGAAGCTGAAATTAAAAAAAAAAAAATTGTGACATTTTTATTGATTTAACATTTTTTTAATATCTGGAGTTGAATGCCTGTTAATAACTTTAGAAATTGCCATTACTTCTTGGTACTAATGACAAACTTGCTATTTGTAGCTGTTGTACAAATGCAAACCTTGAGTTCCTCAGAAGAAGCCCATTTCACATGGCGATGAAGAGAAATTTCTTTTGTTGGGGGATTGTGGAATTCTCACCTTTCTAGAGTTGTGGAGGCTGAGGTTATAGAGCCCAACCTGCCCAAACCGGCCAACATACCCCATCTACACTAGTCTCACCAACTTCTACAGATGCACCGTAAAGAGCATTTTATCGGGATGCATCACAGCTTGGTTTGGGAACAACTCCATCCAAGACCACAAGAAATTGCAGAGAGAATGTGGACGTAGCCCAGACCATCACACAAAACAACTTCCCATCCATTGACTCCATCTACACTTCACGCTACCTCGGCAAGGCCACCAGCATAATCAAGGATGAGTCCCATTCTCCCCTCTCCATCAGGCAAGAGGTACGGAAGCTTAAAAACACATACCTCCGGATTCAGGACCAGTTTCTTCCCAGCTGTCATCAGGCAACTGAACCATCCTCTCACCTGCTAGAGTGTGGTCCTGGCCACCCATCTACTCAATTGGAGAGCTTTAATCAGACTTTATCAGATATTTCCTTGCACTAAACGTTGTACGCTTTATCCTTTATCTGTACACTGTTATTGCCTTCCATCACAGTGAAGATTGTTGATTCCACTGTGGATGTTTATGTTAAATTGTATTGTGTATTGTGCTCTTTTTGATTGTATGGCTGCATGGTAACTCATATTTCACTGCACCTTAATTGGTGCATGTGACTAATAAATATGAACTTGAGCTTGAACTTGAGGATGGCTTGGCTGTAATCATCTTGTCTTTTCTTTGAATGGATAGCATGCAACAGAAAGCTTTTCACTGTTCCTCAGTACACATGACAATAATAACTAAACTAAATAAATTAGATGTGGCTGCCTTTTTGAGGCAGGGACTCGTGTAGATCCTGTCGATGGTGGGGAGCTCAATACCCCTGATGGACTGGGCAGTGTTCACTACTTTTTGTGGCCACATGGATGAAAAGTAGTTAAAAACACAAGAAAAACGGTTTCATTGGGATAAACATAATGAATATAAATGTTAGAATAATTTGTTTACTAAAATGCATGCTTGTAATGTTAACGAATGTCAAGGATCTGAAAGTAGACTGTGCAAGTAAATAGCAAAATATCATGATATTTTGTCTGAAGAAGGGTTTCGACCTGAAATGTTGCCTATTTCCTTCGCTCCATAGATGCTGCCTCACCCGCTGAGTTTCTCCAGCATTTTTTTCCACCAACGATTGTACGGACTTCAGCTGTTGCTATGCCGACCATCACTTCATTGTACAACATCTAATGACAATCATATTTTGTTGTAGTTTCAATTCAATAGACAATAGGTGCAGGAGTAGGCCATTCGGCCCTTCGAGCCAGCACCGCCATTCAATGTGATCATGGCAGATCATCCCCAATCAATACCCCGTTCCTGCCTTCTCCCCATATCCCCTGACTCCGCTATTTTTAAGAGCCCTATCTAGCTCTCTCTTGAAAGCATCCAGATTCAAATTTGGCTTAAATGTGCCAATTAGTAGAAAGGAGTGGAAAGTAGCAACAAATTCCAGCAAATTGTGGACGCAGCCCAGACCATCACACAAACCAACCTCCCTTCTATTATACCTCACGCTGCCTCGGCAAGGCAAGCACCATAACCCTGGCCACTCCCTCTTCTCCCCTTTCCCATCAGGCAAAAGGTATAGAAGTGTGAAAACGCACACCTCCAGATTCAGGGACAGTTTCTTCCCAGCTGTTGTCAGGCAACTGAATCATCCTACCACACCTGTACCTCGGTACATGTGACAATAAACTAAACTAATAAACGAATTAAACGAGTAATAATTAGAGAATATGTGAAAATGCCATTTAGTGGGTTAGGCAGAATTTGTAGAAGGAGAAACAGAATTATTGGTTTACTGTGGCCCAAGATAATTACTTTTAACATCCATTCCTTCCTTATTCATAATGCATCCTATAACACTTTACTAGTCTTCAATGTGAAATATTATCTCTTTTTCACTTTCCACAGAGGTTGCCTGACCTGTTGAGTGTTTCAACCATTTTATGTTCTTATTTAAGATTTCCAGCATCTGGATTTTAATTTAGTTTAACCATACAGCACCAGGTCCACTCCAACCATTGATCGCCCGATCACAATAGTTCGGTGTTATTCTACTTTCTCATCCACTCCCTGTACACTAGGGGCAATTTTACTGAGCCCAATTAACCTACAAATCTGCATGTCTTTGGGATATGGATCGAAATCAGATCACCTGGAGGAAACCTACGCGGCCACAGGGAGAACATGCAAACTCCACACAGACAGCATCTGAGGTCAGGATCGAACCCGGGTCTCTGGTGCAGAAGCTGTGACTCTACCAGCTGTGCTACTGTGCCATCCAAACACACGATTTCTACCCCCCCCCCCCCAAAGGTGGCCTCTTTCCATGCTGTATCTTTCTACCCAGAGGAAACCCACGTGGTCACAGAGAGAACGTGCAAACTCCACACAGACAGCATCCGAGGTCAGGATCGAACCTGGGTTGTTGGCGCCGTGAGGCAACAGCTCAACGTAATTTAGTGATCACAGAATATCAAAGGTGACTAAAATCAAGAGTCGAGAGTGTTTTATAGACATAGTTCATTTAGAGAGAGGGGAGGCTGGCAAGGAAAGGAGAAGGTGGGACACATTTTATTTTTAATTTCTATGACTTACCATTGCATTTCCCGACATAGTCTGCTGAAAATGTTATAAATAACTAATCATGGGGTGGTTGACAATTTACAGGCCAGAAGAGGTTGGAAAGATACTCCTGGCAACTGCTGTGAATTCCTGTCTATAAACTACTGTGAGAAAATAAAATATCTTTGCACAATAGCTTCAGAATTGCAAGACTAAAAATATTTTTATCACAGATTAAAATGTGTCCTGGCTAATAGATCACAATTTAATGATTGGGCGGTATGGTGGCGCAGCGGTAGAGTTGCTGCCTTACAGCGCCAGAGACCTAGGTTCAATCCTGACTACGGGAGTTGTCTGTACGGAGTATGTGATTGTGTGGGTTTCCTCCGGGTGCTCCGGTTTCCTCCCACATTCCAAAGACTTGCGGGTTTGTAGGTTAATTGGCTTCTGTAAATTGTCCTGAGAGTCTAGGATAGAACTAGTGTATGGGTGATCGCTGATTGGCGTGGACTCGGTGGGCCAAGGGCCTGTTTCCACGCTATATCTCTAAACTAAACTAAACTCACCTACAAATTATAAAAACAAGCACAACACCAGGTGGGTTGCTTATAAATTAACATTAGAATAGATGGAACATAGAGCATAGAACAGTGCAGCACAGGAACAGGCCCTTCAGCCCACAATGTCCGTGCCGAACAAAATGTCAAGTTAAACTAATCTTCTCTGCCTGCACGTGATCCATATCCCTCCATTCCCTGCATATCCAAATGCCTTTCCAAAAGCCACTTAAATGCCACTATCGTATCTGACTCCACCGCCACCCCTAGCAGCGCGTTCCAGGCACCCATCACCCTCTGTGTAAAAGCTTGCACCATGCATATCCTCTCTCGCCTATATATGCCCTCTAGTCTTTGCCATTTCCACCTTGGGAAAAAGATTCTGTCTATCTATGCCTCTTAAAATTTTATATCCTTTCCTCGGGCTCCGATGCTGCAGTTGCAGAGATCTCTGGATCCCTTATCTATTCACCTCATGCTTCACTCATCACAGTTTTCCAACATGAACAATGCTTTTCTATTCTCTTATTGCCACTTATTTAGCCCATTTTCTGGCTGATTTGAGGCAGATACAATAATGGCATTTCTTCCCAACAACCATCAGTCTCTTGAACACGACATAACACTAGGGCGGCACGGTGGTGCAGCTGGTAGTGTTGCTGCCTCACAGCGCCAGAGACCCGGATTTGATTCTGACCTTGCGTGCTGTCAGTGTGGAGTTTGCATGTACTGACATGTGGGTTTGTACATTAATTGGCTTCTGTAAATTGCCCCTAATGTGAAGGGTGTGGGAAGGGTGTGATCTCATACACCAGCACTATCCTACACACAAGGGACAATTTACAATTTTACCGAAGCCAATTAACCTACAAACTTGTACGTCTTTGGAGACTTAAGGGCCTGTCCCACGAGCATGCGACTGCATGCGGCAAGCGCGACCTAACGTGGTCGCTTGAGCTGTACGGCCTCGCGGGGCCGGTCCCACTTCGATCGCCGGAGCCGTATGGAATTGTGCGGGGCTGGTCCTGACATCGCGCGGGGCTCCGAAAAACTGACACTGTTCAAAAATTCCACGCGGCAATGGCCTGCCGGCCCGCAGCCGCCTCGACGCCATATGCACCGCCTTGACGGGTGTGCGCAGCCGTACGCAGCGTCGTGACGCCATACGTAACGCGCAAACTTCCCGCGGACTTCGCTCGAACTTCACGTCACTCACTCGACTTCCGCGTGGCCCCCGCTTCTGGTTTGGTCGCGCTCGCTGCATGCAGTCGCATGCTGGTGGGACCGGCCCTGTACGGGGATCACTCGACCTCCGCGCGGCCCCCGCTTCCGGTTTGGTCGCGCTTGCCGCATGCAGTCGCATGCTCGTGGGACAGGCCCTTTAGAGGAAACTGGAGCTCCCAGACAAAACCCACTTGGTCACAGGGAGATCGTACTAACTCTGTACAGATAGCACCCGTAGTCAGGATCGAACCCGGGTCATGTCGCTGTAAGGCAGCAACTCTATCTGTGCCTCTGTTGACCTATTACCTGCCAGGCTTTGTTCTTGCCCCTTCTCTCTTCCAGCTTTCTTTCCACCAACCCCCCCCCACTCACTCCCCCTCTGACAATGAGTCTGAAGAAGGGTCCCAACCCGAAATGACACCATCCATGTTCTTCAGGGACGCTGCCTGATGCGCTGAGTTACTCCAGCACTTTGTGTCTTTTCTATTGACTGTAGATGTTACAGTTGTTGAAGTCATACAATTGTTTGTGCCAGAGGGAGTGAAGATAACTACTTGCTTCATTGCCACGTAGAAAGCTAGTGGGTGGCGGAACTGCCTGACATTTGATTCTTGTAATTCTTTCTTTCCATCATGAATTCAGTGACGTGTAATTGTGTATCTAACAAGTTTTCCTGAGATAACTGATGACTCAGCAGTGCCAGCTAACATGAAATTAAACGGTATCGTCATTGGCAGGATAGCAAAGAACACTTCCCGTGTCAACATTACAAACAAATATTTATTGATCTGATAAGCGTTTGGAGTTTAGGGATGCAGCATAGAAATAGGCCCTTCATCCCAACGTGTCCACACCGACCATCGATCACCCGTTCATACTAGTTCTGTGTCATCCCACTTTCTCATCCATTCCCTTCACACCAGGGGCATTTTACAGAGGCCAATTAATCTCGTGTAGATGAGACATGTTAGTCGGAGTGGGCAAGTTGAGCCAAAGGGCCTGTTTCCATGCTGTATGACCCCATGATAGGTTATTTACACAGTGTGGTGAGTGCCTGGAACATGCTGCCAGGAGTAGTGGTGCAGCAGATGCAATTGTGATGTTTTAAAGGCTTATAGATATGCACATAGATATGCAGGGAAAGGTTCTTTGTTTCTACAGGAAGAAGGGAGTATTTTAATTTGGCATCATGTTCAGCACAGACATTGTGGGCTGAAGGGCCTGTTCCTGTGCTGTACTGTTCTACGTTCTATGTTCTTCTGCAATCCAACCAACTGGTAGCACACAAAGTGACATCAATCACTGGAGTAACTCAGCAGGGTCAGGCAGCATCTCTAGAAAAAATGGATAAGTGACGTTTCGAGTTGAGCCCCTTCTTCAGACTCGGCTTCGAACCAGCATCTGCAGTTCTTTGTTTCTACAACCAACTGCTGATGTTTCCCATGTCCCATATCTGAGCAAGGATGTGCTGGCATTTGAAACGGTCCAGAGCAGGTTTACGAGAAGGATTTCAGGAATTATTGGGTTAACATACAATAAGAGTTAGAAGGCACTGGGCCTGTACTCACTGGAGTTTAGAAGGATGATGGGGGACCTCAGTGAAACTTACCGGATAGTGAAAGGCCTGAATGGAGTGGATGTGCAGAGGATGTTTCCACTAGTGAGAGAGTCTAGGACCAGAGGGCTGAGCCTCAGAATACAAGGATGTACCTTTCTAAAGGAGAAGAGGAGGAATTTCTTTAGGCTGAGGTTAGTGAATTAGAGGAATTCATTGCAACAGAAGGCTGAGGAGGCCAAGTCAATGGATATTTTTAAGGCGGAGATTGACAGATTTTTTATTAGTACGGGTGTTAGGGGTTTTGGGGAGAAGGCAGGAGAGTGGGGTTGAGAGGGAAAGATAGATTAGCCATGATCAAATGGCAGAGTAGACTTGATGGGCCGAATGGCCTGATCCTGCTCCTGTAACTTATGAACATGAATTTGCCAGGGTGGGAACAACTTCAAAACCAGGCATTTTGCCGGATGCAATCACTGAATATCATGTGTCCATATCCTGGGACGGTCTGGAGAGGGGTTCCGTACCTGCAAATATCTATGTATCAACTATCTACATCTATTTAACTGAGGCACCGAGATTAACGCTGTGCAAAAGTCCCTCAGATAAGAGCTTCCCCTTCTTTACACACAACAGCCTTGTATCCTCCCATTTTAAGGCAGTCTGGAAAGTTTTCAAGAAAGAAAATTTGGGCAGCTGCAATGGCGCAGCGGTAAAGTTGCTGCCTTACAGCAATTGCTGTGCAGGAAATGCGGGTTCAATCCTGACTGTCTGTACGGAGTTTGTACGTTCTCCCCGTGGGTTTTCTCCGAGATCTTCGGTTTCCTCCCACACTCCAAAGACATACAGGTATGTATGTTTAAGAAGGAACTGCAGATGCTGGAAAATCGAAGGTAGATAAAAATGCTGGAGAAACTCAGCGGGTGAGGCACCATCTATGGAGCGAAGGAAATAGGCGACGTTTCGGGTCGAGACCCTTTTTCAGACTGCCTTTCTTCTTCCCGACTCCCCCCCCCCCCCCACCCCAGTCTGAAGAACAGGTATGTAGGTTAATTGGTTTGGTGTATGTGTAAATTGTCCCTAGTGTGTGTAGGATAGTGTTAATGTGCAGGGATCGCTGGTCGGTGTGGACTTTGTGGGCCGAAGGGCCTGTTTCCGCTCTGTATCTCTAAACTAAACTAAAAAAAACTAAAAGAATGGAAGGTTGAACTGACAGGACTTGAAATAAATTGGGAGGAGGATTGGATGGAGCACTGTCCCTGGCACAAACCGTTTGAGTTGAATGTTTAGTTTAATTTAGTTTAGTTTATTGTCTATTGTAGGTATTGTGCCTGAGGTACAGTGACAAGCTGTTATGGCATGCTAACCAGTCAGCGGAAAGACTATCCACGATTACAATCGAGCCCTCCACAGTGTACAGATAAATGATAAAGGGAATAATGTGATAACGTTTAGTGCAAGATAAAGTCCAGTAAAGTCCGATCAAAGATTGTCCGAGGGTCTCCAATGAGGTAAATAGTAGCTCAGAACTGATCTCTAGTTGTTGGTAGGATGGTTCAGTTGCCTGATAAACAGCTGGGAAGAAACTGTCCCTGAATCTGGAGGTGTGCGTTTTCACACTTCTGTACCTCTTGCTTGAAGGGACAGGAGAGAAGAGGGTGTGACACGACCTTGATGATTGTGCAAGATATTTATTGAATTGTGATCTGAATGTGTTGCATATTTATTTACAACTTATTTGTGTTTAACATAGTGGAGAGAATTCTGGATTGTTCTGGCATGACATAAGAACACATTGATTATGTGGCTAAGATAGACACAAAATGCTGGAGTAACTCAGCGGGTCAGGCAGCATCTCAGGAGAAAAGGAAAAGGTGACGTTTCGGGTCAAGACTGATGAAGTCTCTGAGGGGTCTTGACCCGAAACATCACCTATTTCATGTTCTCCACAGATGCTGCCTGACCCGCTGAGTCACTCCAGCATTTTGTGTCTATCTTGGGTGTAAACCAGCATCTGCAGTTCCTTCCTACACATTTATTATTTATTACACAGTAACTATCCCAACGTTTAAGAAGCAGTTGTACAGGTACATGGATAGGACAGGTTTGGAGGGATATGGACCAAATGCGGGCAGGTGGGACTAGTGTAGCTGGGACATGTTAACATGTGTGGGTAAGTTGGGACGAAGGACATGCTTCCACGCTGTAACACCCTATGACTCTATTATGTGGCTGCTGGGTTAGCCTTGCGACTTTGCTGCAGAGTACCTTAGTACATCCATGAGATGTGGATGCATTTTTGGGTTTTCCATGACATTAAACATGTAAATTCTAATCAACTAATTGGCCGTCTCAGTCACATTTAGAAAGCGTCACCAAATTCACCGGCATTTGTCTGGATCCTGAGAACGGTAGAGTATAATTAACAAAATTATAGCGTGCCTGTCGGAGGAGAGAGAAGTATTTAATTAGTCTTAGACATAACAGTGTCTCCATTGATTTAGAAGGCTTGAGCTCACTATTAAAACTGCAATGGGTGTAGATTGAAATATGAGGGGAAACCAGGTCCTACATTTGCCAAGCACGTTACAAAACTCAAAGTGTCTCAAACTGTAGCCAATTAAGTTTGTTAGAGTGTAGTTAGGGGGATCATGTAGCCAAATAGTATACAAGACTACCTTACAAGCAATAATAGGAAGATTAAACGAGAACTTACCAGTTTGAAGTTTAATCTTTATTTTATGAGGAGTTACGATGAGGGATTACGTGAAGAAGCCCGCCAGCCCGCATGCGCGTCAACCTTCAAAGCAGCGGTGTGAAATCACAGAAACAGTTGTTGAACTGATTATAGGAAGATTCGAGAAACTAGAACTACCACATGACCTTTATGAGAAGAGGGTTGGGAGCGGAGGGCACGTAATCCCTCATCGTAACTCCTCATAAAATAAAGATCAAACTTCAAACTGGTAAGTTCTCGTTTAATCTTCCTATTTTACTTCGGAGTCACGTGAGTGACTACGTGAAGATTTCAAAGCTCTGTGATTTCATGTCGTGAACACGAGTCCATGCAACACACTGCATTAGTTGACCAGAAATGATTGAAAAGATAATGCATTCAGACATGACATAGATTGAAAACATGCTGATGCTAATAATAAGCAAATAATAAGCAAATTATTGAATAGAACTTAAAATGTAGTTGGCAAACGAACCCGGCCTGGCAATCGGTTTATTATAAAAGGTTTGGAAAGTCGGCTCATTCGACCATCCTGCTGTCGCTAGGATGCGGTCCAGCGGAACCTCCATGAACCTTGCTGCTGATGTTATCGCAGCCCTGGTGGAGTGAGATTTAAAAACATCAATGTTCCTTCCTGCACAAGCCAATACATATTTAAACCATCTGGAGATGGTCTGCACTGAATCCCTCTTGTGTGTTTTTTTTTGTGGCTAACGAACATTGCCAGCTCAGTGCCTCTAAGGTTCTTTGTAGCCTTAAAATATTGATGAATATGTGTGACAACACACAATCTATGGTCCATAGGATATGCCAGAAATTCCAGCTTTAGACTCAACGCCCCCGGTCTGCTTAGTTTAATAACTCATTTACATAGAACGTTTTGTTGGGAGATATAACCATTCTGTTCAGCCGTAGCTTATGCAACGATGGGACGCGTTGCACTGAACCAGCGCCATGAGCATAACTACCTTATATGAGAGCCTGGCCAAAGATAAGGACGTAGCTGGAGCCCACCGGCGAAGTAGTGTTAACACAATGTTAATATCCCATACTTCCGTGTATCTGGGCCTGGGAAAATTTGTGTTAAAGATATCCTTCATAAATCTGGATATCAGAGGGTGAGACCCGACAGAGTGGGTCCTGATCCCTGCAGCAAATATGATGAGAAGGCACTTTTGGCACAGTTAATGGCACTATAACTTAATTTTTTTGTCAAAGACTCATTTGAAAATGAGCTCCAAGACGTCAGTTATCCGTGCCATATTATATGTTATATTAGCATTTAAACAAAACACTTCCCATCTCCTGATGAGGAAATGTACTGCTTTTTGATGCTATCCCTCCAAGCTGCAGTGAGCACGTCCATGGTTCGGTCTGACAACCCGAACCCCAGGAAGAGTCTTCTTAGGGTCTGCAAGTCAATAAATTGATTCTATCATGCAGAGGATGGCATCCCGAGTCACGGGATGAACCAGCAAATGTTTGTGTTTAGAAATAACCATACAAGGTTCTATTATCATTCCCAACATCAGCGGGAACCATGGCTGCATAGGCCAGTCAGGCACTACGAAAATGCCTGAAGCGGAATCTTGCTGGATTTTTTGCAAGACCCGACTGATGAGGCAAAATGGAGGAAAGGCATAAAAGAACATTCCTCCCCAGTGTAGCGAGAATGCATCTATCGCCACTGCCCCTGGGTCTGGCTGCCATGCCACATATTTTTACAACTGGTGATTGAGCCTAGTTGCAAACAAATCGATATTCGGTGTTCCATATCAAGCAACAATGTCATTAAATACTTTGTGATCCAACATCCATTCTGTGTTGTCATTCAATTTACGTGACGATACACCAGTGCCAAATGAGGTTAGGTAAACTATCACAGGATACTGACTTGATTCCACCCATGTGATTAATATATGCCACCACCGTAGTGTTATCAACTTGTAGTTGAGCATGCAGATTATGCATATTCGCACAATAAGCCTTTAACCCATAGAATGCCCCCAGTATCTCTAGGTAGTTGATACCATATAACTGAAGAATTGGTAACTCATGCACATCCCATCCGCCTCCGTAACTAGAGATGGTATTAGTAATTTCCCTTCTTTGAGCACTAGCATCAGTTTGTAATATAAGTGAAGGTTTACTGACCAAAATGTTACTGGAGCAATGCTGAATACTGTCCGTCCACCATTGTAACTCTGATAGCTTCAGCTGGTAATAGCATAGGTCTGTTAACAATGACCTAAATGGTACTTGAGAGCTTGCTCCTTTGCACGTTGTAAGTTCTGATAATGCAAAGGCCCAAATTGCGCAGCTGGAAAAACAGCCACTATATTGCCAATTACACTAGCCACCTGACGAATAGAAGGCTGCTTCATAACAACAAGGTTGTTACAGGCTTCTATTAATTCTAATCTCTTGCCCCAGGGTGGAGTCACAGACATATTAATAGAGTTAAAGGTAAATCCCAAATAATCAATAACTCTAGTTGGTATCAACTTAAATTTAACTGGATGGATGAGAAACCCCAATTTCTCAAATATTAGTTTTGTGGCTGAAACAGCTAATTTAGCCAAATACAGCGTTTTAGAATATCATCCAGTTGGCCATAACAATGTATTTTTTAGCTCTGAGCAGCCCAAGCACCGGCTTTAGTAATTTGGTAAATAACCTGGGAGCTGGTTAGCCCATTTTGCAACGCTTTAAACTGCTATCGTTGCCCCATCCAGCTAAATTTCAAATATTTCTGGTGATCCCTGTGAATGGGAACTGAATAGTATGCATCTTTGAGATCGATGCATGCCATAAAGCATCCTTTGGGAATCAGTTGTTAGACAGTAACGAAGTTTTCCATTTTAAAATGTCTATACTGCACATGTGAGTTAAGTGTGAGTTAAATCAAGGATGATCCGACATCCTCCATCTTTCTTTTTTGGAGGCGCTGGGTGTCCTCGCCGAAACGGTGAAGCTTTGCTCGTCGTGGGTGCTTTAATTAACCCGACAGCTTTTGCTTCCTCATCCAGATCTTTTACTTGTTTGGATATCTGCTTGTATATCCAAACCTTTTTGTTTGGAATTAATAAATGCCCAACTTGGTGTATATTGTAAACTTGTAACTGGTCCACACACCCCATGTTTTGGAAAGAACCAGACCCACCTACCTCCATGGTTACCGGTGGTCTTATGGTACGCCCAAAGGCCCCTGATGTGGGTTCTATTTCCGTCTTCGAGATTTGGAGGGTAGGACTGCTGGGGTGCGTGGATTGTGCATTTTCCCTGAGGGCCGGCTTGGGCATTGGCATAAAAGACCTCTGCCCAGAGAATCAGCTTTCGAGCTGCCACCAGCTTCAGTGAACCGCTTACTGCCGATGGAGGCGTAGGGGTGTTGTCGCCGAAACGATGAAGCTTTGCTCGTCGTTGGTACCTTGATTAGTCCGACAGCTTTTGCTTCCTCATCCAGGTCTTTTACCTGTTTGGGTAGGTCTTCCCTGAAGAGAAGATACGGCGGCTGGACATTGCTGGCCTTACATAAGCCTGCAAATTTGGGATTTAAGGCAGGTCTGATGGCATCCTTATGAAAGCAGTTCATTTTGAAGTGTGCATTGCACATCAATGCCAGGGCATCCTGCTGGACGTCCGATAAGGGCCCGCCATCCACAGGTCTGGCAAATGCCGTGATGCCTGAGGGCAGTAATTTAAAAAATTTGTTGGAGTTTCATTTCCTGGGTTTTGATGCCCCCTCCAATGTCTCCCCAGATAGCGCTGTTCACTGCCAGCACTTTCAGGAATGCACAATTTACAGGTGTATGGTATTTTGCAGCCGTCACCTGTTCCTGTAATGATGTGACATGAGGTAGTTGATGCTGGAAGCCAACTCTTCTTGCAGCGGCTCCTTTGTTTGCGAGGGGATCGCAAACCTTGATGCCATGGCAGACAATTCTTGAACCGCACGCATGCATTCCAGTATGTTCCACGGACATACTTCCGAATTCGGAGTCAGTCATACACTGACCCCTGGCACTCCCCTCCACAGAGAGGGAGATTTTTAAGCAGCCCTGAAACAGGCGCTGCCGCAGGCCCCCTAGGAGACCTGCGCTGATATGGCACCGTTTCACGGAGCATATCATGACGCGCATGTGGGCTGGCGGGCTTCTTCACGTAGTCACTCACGTGACTCCGAAGTAAAATAAGACCATAAGACATAGTAGTAGGAATAGACCATTTGGCCCATTGAGTCTACTCCACCATTCAATCATGCCTGATCTAGTTTTCCAACTCAATTCCATTCTCCTGCTCTTAACCTTTGGCAGCCTTATTAATCAAAAACCTAATCAAGAATCCAGAAATCGGAGGTGCAAAGAGAATTGGGAATAGGACTCCCTAAAAATTAATTTGCAAGTTGGTAGTAAGGAAGGCAAATTCAATGCTAGCATTTATTTCAAGAGGACTGGAATACAAAAACAGAGATGTAATGCTGAGGCTCTATAAGGTGCTGGTCAGGCCACATTTGGGGTACTGTGAGAAAATGTGGGCCCCATATCTGAGGAAGGATGTGCTGGCTCTGGAAAGGGTCCAGAGGAGGTTTACTAGAATGATTCCAGGAATGAGTGGGTTAAGTTATGATGAGCGTTTGACAGCATTGGGCCTCTATTCACTGTAGTTTAGAAGGTTGAAGGGGTATCTCATGAAAACTTACAGAATAATGAAAGGCATAGGTAGAGTGGATGTTTCCACTGGTGGAAGAGTCTAGGACCAGAGGGCATAGCCTCAGAATTAAAGGGTGAGGAGGAACTTCCTTAGTCAGAGGGGAGTTAATCTGTGGAACTCATTGCCACAGAGGGCTGCGGAGGCCAAGTCAGTGGATATTTTTAAGGCAGATATAAACACGTTCTTGATTAGAACGGGTATCAAGAGTTATGGGGAGAAGGCAGGAAAGTGGGATTAGGAGGCAGAGATCAGCCATGATTTAATGGACGAGTAGACTCGATGGGACGCATGGCTTAATTCTATTCCTATAACTTGTGAACATGTGAACAGCACAAGAACAGGCCCTTCGACCCACAACGTCCGTGCCGAACATGATGCCAAGACCAACTCTTATCTACCTGCACCATAATGCACATCCCTTCATTCCCTGCATATCAATGTGCCTATCCAAACATCTCCGAAACACCACTATTGTATCTGCCTCCACCACCTCCCCCTGGCAGCATGTTCCAAGCACCCACCATCCTTGGTGCAAAGAATTTGTGTAGCACTTCTCCTTTAAACTTTGCCCTCTTAAATTAAAAGTTATGCTATATATTATTTGAAATTTCCATCCTGGGAAAAAGATTGTGACTGTCTATGCCTCTTCTCATTTTATATGCTTCTATCCAGGGCAAGGATTCAGACTTCTCGGGACTTCACTTTAGTTTAGTTTTTACTTCAGAGATACAATGCGGAAAAGGACCCTTTGGCTCAACCAGTGATCACCCGTAAACTAGCACTAACCAACACACTATAAATTTATAATTTTTACCAAAGCCAATTACCCTACAAATTATCATGGATTTAATGACCAATTTTCAAGTTGTTGCTCCAACTGTCCTCAGAAGGCACATTTTTTCCATTAATTTTCTACCAATACTGACATATGTCAATTTGAAGAACATTGGACATCATAAATACCTGAACAATCAAGTATTAATATTTTTTTGTAATCAAACAAACTTTTGCTTTCTTATTGTCACTGGAAGTACACCAGTAGAATACATTGGAAACAGGAAGTCATGTGATGATACTGCTGAGAATATGTCCAATCAGAGCTGGTCAAATCTGGACAGGAACCTACCCAGTAAAAAGTGTGCAATTTTGAAAACAATTAAAGGAAGGATTCAATGGAGAAGTTCTCTCCTCTCCTCTCCTCTCCTCTCCTCTCCTCTCCTCTCCTCTCCTCTCCTCTCCTCTCCTCCCCTCCCCTCCCCTCCCCTCCCCTCTCCTCTCCTCTTCTCTCCTCATTTGTACCTCTTCTATAATTATCTCACACCTTTTGCATTTTCATCTCTGGCCTTTGTCCAATCATCAGTAAATCACCCCTCCCCCACTTACCTCTATCCACCTATCACTCGCTGCCCCCCCTCTCTTCTCGCTTACTTTCCCTCTTTCAATAATCGGTCCGAAGAAGGGTCCTGACATCACCTATTCATGTTCTCCAGAGACGTTGCCTAGCCTGCTGAGTTGCTGCAGCACTTTGTACTTTTTAAAAAATGCCGCAACTACCTGTGTGAATCCTTTGTAAAAATCCTGGTGTAGGTGTAAGCCCAAGTTAGCAGATTAGTTTAGTTTAGAGATACAGCACAGAAACAGACCCTTCATCCCACCGAGTCCGTGCTGATCAGCAATGGAGCAGCTTCCTGTCATCCTTGGCTTGTCCTGTGCTGTTGTGGAGCCATCCCGGGTAGATCAATCATCAGTAGACCTTCCAGTCCTCACACGGAGATCATCCATTCATGCTGAGGGGTTATACCTGGGGCAAGCACAGCGGCTCCAACATATAAATGGGAGACACTGGAGAAAAGTGAGTAGTTACATTTCACTATTTATTTATGTTAGCTTCAATCATTTCAGTTGGTTATAGTGTGTGGCTGTGATTTTTAGAATTTTAAATGCAAATTAATTTTTCACCCATCGACACAGCTGTTAGAGCTGCTGTCTTGCAGCGTCAGAGTCTCCGGTTCGATCCTGACCTCGGGTGCTGTATGTGTGGAGTTTGCAGGTTCTCCCTGTGACCGTGTGGGTTGCCTGCAGGTGCTCTGGTTCCCTCCACATCTGTAGGTTCATTGGCCTAGGTAAAATCACCCCTAATACAGTATGTGGGTAGTGGATGAGAAAGTGGGATAACGTAGAATTAGTGTGAACGGGTGGTGGATGGTTGTCGTGAACTCAGTGCGCCGAAGGGCCTGTTTCCACACTGTATCAATGAACTAGATAGTAGGACAACATTTTGCGGCTACTATAAACAACATTTAAAATACACTTGGACAGGCACATGGATAGGAAGCTTTAGAGGGATATGGGCCAAACGCAAGTAGGTGGGACTAGTGTAGATGGGGCACCTTGGTCAGTAGGGGTAGGTTGGGCCAAAGGGCCTGTTTTTATGCTGTATGACTGACTATCATAGGGCTATGCTGTGAACAAGGCAAAACACTTTAAGGCGAAGTAAATAGATCAATGTTTTTCTGTTAAGTGAGGCAACATTGCGACTATATTCTCCCCCCAACATGTTGGGCAGGTGAGACTAGTGTTAATGGGCAAATTGGGTCGAAGGGCCTGCTTCAATGCTGTACGACCCTATGACTGACTGAAAATTGTATATTTGTAACATGTCCCCTGAAAGTCTGCAGAAGTCAGAAATGTTCACCAGCCTTTCAGGTTCAATAGTATCCGAGCCTCACCGGCCGTGAGAGCCATTATGTGAGTGCAGCCTGCTGCCAATGCTGGAATAACCCGCCTGCTGTGGGTGGCAAGTGGCAGAGAGCTGAATGAGGCTCCACAGCAGGTTTTTCATAGGCAGTAGATTGGAACAAAAAGGTAGATATGAAACAGGTTGGAAGTTGCGGATTGTAAAGCCTGATGGAAGAAAGTGGCGTGGAGGGGGGAGGAGGGGAGAAATAGATGGTCCAGGTGAGGCACACAGGAGGGAAGGTTGTGAACTAGGTATCTTTAACAAAACTTCCACATGGCCATGTGGAATTCTGATTCTGATCATAAGATCATGTGATAGTAGAATTAGGCCATTCAGCCCATCGTCTACTACGCCATTCAATCATGGCTGATCTATCTCTCCCTCCTAACCCCATTCTCCTGCCTTCTCCCCATAACCTCTGACACCCATACTAATCAAAAACCTATCTATCCCTGCCTTAAAAATATCCACTGACTTTGCGTTCACAGCCCCGTGGCAAAGAATGCCACAGATTCACCACCCTCTGACTAAAGAAATTCCTCATAATTTCCTCCCTAAAAACCGTCCTTCTTAAAAAAGGCTATGACTGGTCTTAGACTCTCCCACTAGTGGAAACATCCTCTCCACGCTATCCAAGCCTTTCACTATTCTGTACGTTTCAATGAGGTTCCTGCACCAGCAATCCCAAGTCCCTTTACACCTCCGATTTCTGGATTCTCTCCCCATTTAGAAAATAATCTACGCCTTTATTCCCACTACCAAACTGCATAACTGCACACTTTGCTACACTATATTCCATCTGCCTCTTCTCTGTCCACTCTCCCAACCTATCCAAGTCCTTCTGCAGAGTCCTTGATCTTTAGAGTTTCTTGCAGCTTCAGTTTAGGCCAATATTATATGACCAGAGTTGCAATGAAAAAAGAGATGGAAAGAAGAGAGACCGAGAACAGGCATGTGTTGATGAAGAAATGACACTATCTTTTTAAGATGTCTTTGGGAAAATTTTAGGCAGCTGAAAATAAAACGAATAAAACCGCAGAAAATAATCGGCACTCATTTGGTTTAATTTTACTAGCACAAAACAAAAGCAACATAAATGCAAGTCAAATATTTAAAAAGCAAAGATCATAACTTAAAATTTAGGTTTCAAGACTGCCTTATCTCTGGAGAAAAATACACAAGAGGATTCACACAGTTCTCTTCATTTTCAAATAAGAACATTACTTAAGTAAGGCAAAATGGCACATCTGATAGTGCTGCTGCCTCACAGCACCCAAGTGCGATCCTGACCTCCGGTGCTATCTGTGCGGAGTTTGCACATGCTCCCTGTGACAGTGTGGGTTTCCTCCGCATGCTCCGATTTCCTCCCATATCCCAAAGGTTGATTGGCTTCTGTAAATTGCTCCTAGTGTGCAGGGAGTGGATGGGGAAAATGGGATAATGTAGGACTAGTGTGAAAAGGTGATCGATGGTCGGCGTGGACTCAGTGGGCTGAAGGGCCTGTTTCCATGCTGTATCTCTAAACCAAACTAAAAGATGCCACTGTTGTGCCATAAATCCCTGTGTCCCTTCCCTGCAAGATTGGACTTGTGTGAGATTCAGAGAGGATGTTGCGTGAATTCCTTTGTGTATCATTCCAATAAACATCACAACACGTCACAATGCTTCTCCTGTGTCAGTTCAGTGTCTCCTTATGGGGAAATGTAAAAATAAAACACTTGTAAAGGCTTGATCTCTGCTAGGATACATGAGATGTGCTGTAAAATTAAAGGGCTTACATTTCTATAGAGCCTTTCATGTCTTCAAGAAATCCCAAAGCATTTTGCAGCCCGTGAAATAGCTTTGAAGTGTAGTCACTGTTGTGGCATGAGAAACATAGCATCCAATTAGTATACAATCATCTCCCAGAAGCTCAATGTGATCATTAGCTTTTGTTACGGCGGCGATGATTAGGTCAGGACACCACCCTTATTTAAGATGATGCCATAGGTTATTTGACACCCACCTGAAAAACAGAGGGAGTTAATCTTTCGACCAGCTTGTACACAGAGCCAAGCACCAGAGCTTCATAACAATGTCAGTACAAGGACTTCTGCATCTCCTTGCCAGTTCTATAATCTCATTAACAGTTAATTTTTTATAGTTTTGAGAAAAATGAAGTTTAGCTTAGTATAGAGATACGGGCCCTTTGGCCTGCGAGTCCACGCCGACCAGCGATCACCCATACACTAGTTCTATCCAAAACGCTAGGGGGGATTTACAGAAGCCAATTAACCTACAAATCTGTACGTCTTTGGAATGCGGGAGGAAACCAGAGCACCTGGAGAAAACCCTCGCGGTCACAAGACTCTGCCTTCCTCATTGTTCTCAACAGTTATTCTGTACCACAAGTTACAGACACAAGGTTGCGTCACAGTAAAGTGTTCACCTCCCTGTTCGCAGGATTGCTTTTGCTCACTTTTCATTGCCAGTTTTAGTTTAAAGATACTGCACGGAGACAAGACCTTCGGCCCATTAAATCCATGCCGTCCATCGACCACCCATTCACACTAGTTCCATGTTATCCTATTTTCTCATTCACTCCCTACAGACTCAGGGCAAATTACAAAGGGCCAATTAACCTACAAACCCACACGTTTTTGGGATGTGAACTGGAGCACCTGGAGGAAACCCACGCGGTCATGGGGAGAACGTGCAAACTCCGCAAAGACAGCAACCAAGGTCAGGTTAGAACCTGGGTCTCTGGCGTTGTGAGGCAGAAACTCTACTAGCTGCACCACTGTACCACCCCTAAATATCATGTTCTGATGAGAGCTTAACTGTTTCTCTCTCCATAGATAACACCTGTTGGAGGAGGTAGTTGACGCAGGTACTATCGCAACTTTTAATAAACAGTTGGACAGGTACATGGGTAGGATGGGTTTAGTGGGGTATGGACCAAAGCAAGCAGATGGGACTAGTGTAGATGGGACATTTTGGTCAGTGTGATCATGTTCTTCTTCTTGCGTATGGCGTTCACAGCCAAAGTTGTAGGACAACTTGTTCTATTTGATCTTATTTAATTGTGCACGCCAGGTTGATTGCATTCGTCGAAACAGGGCGGACCACGTGAAGGTTGCAATCTTCCACCCCTGTGATCATGTTGGGCTAAAGGGACTGTTGAATGATTCCAGCACAATTTGTTTATTACTTTTCAAGTTTCCTGCATCTACAGCATTTTGCTTTTGCCTCCAGTAATTTTTGTTGGGAACACAGTTGGTTCAGACAGCCAGCGGGTATTTCAGAAACTCAACAGCTTCCTAATTGCAGTTCACCCTTGATATAAATGATTGTTAGGGTTGATTTTTTCCCATTAGCTGCTCTAACCTACGTTGGTGGGTGAAATAACAATACTATGGATAGTACGGAGATATCAAATTCATAAATTCCTTTTCATAAGTTATAGGAGCAGAATTATGTCATTCAGCCAATCAAGGGTGGCACGGTGGCGCAATGGTAGAGTTGCTGCCTTACAGCGCCAGAGAGCTGGGTTAGATACTGACTACGAGTGCTGTCTGTACAGAGTTTGCACCTTTTGACCTGCGTGAGTTTTCTCCATGATCTCTGGTTTTCTCCCACACTGCAAAGACATACAGGTTTATAGGCTAATTGGCTCGGTAAAATTGTAAATTATCCCTATTGTATGGAATCGTGTAGTGTACGGGGATTTCTGGTTGGCACGGACCCGGTGAGCCGAAGGGCCTGTTTCCGCGCTGTATCTCTAAACTAAACTAAACTGAACTAAACTAAAAATACAAAGTCTACTCCGCCATTCAATCATGGCTGATCTATCTTTCCCTCTCAACCCCATTCTCCTGCCTTCTCCCCATAACCCCTGACACCCTTACTAATCAAGAATCTGTCAATCTCCACCTTAAAAATATCCACTGACTTGGCCTCCACAGCTGTCTGTGGCAATGAATTCCACAGATTCACCACCCTCTGACTAACAAAATTCCTCCTCATCTCCTTTCTAAAGGTATGTACTTGTATTAATCATCGAGCAGCTTTCCGTAACCCAGACTTTAACTCTGAACAGAGCAGTGGAAGGAATTTGCAACTATTATTCTAGTCACCAACAAACCTGGAGATTATAAACAGATTACCATTAAATTTCTAAAACTCTCCCATCTGTTAAAACTAGCTGAACGAGGAATTTGAATATAGCAGGCTGCATACTATTTAGATTTGCCTTTCGAAAGATACCCATGTAAAGATACCCATGTTAAGGCTTCCTTTTCGCCGATGCTTCGAATTGTCCTTTTATACACATAATTCTTGGCCAGCTCTTGTGTTGTTTGCTATTCACTGTGAAGAGAAGCAGGTCAGCCAGAAACATGTCAATGCTTTAGAATATAATTAACTTTAAAACAAATCCCCATTATCTGAACACAAATTTATAAACCTTATAGTGACTCTTTTATTTAATTGAATTGATTACACGTTCCATTTTTTTAATGGCTTCCTTTGATGATTGGATTAACATTAGTATATTCTATTCCTCCTTCCTGCCGTGGTATTGTGTCTTACAGTGACTCAAACTTTAGACGTTGAGTTGCAGCATGGAAGCAGGCCCTTCGGCCCGCCGAGTCCGTGCTGACCAACGATCACCCTGTACACCAGCACTCACTTACATACTATGGACAATTTACAATTTTACAGATGCCAATTAACCTACAAACTTGCACATCTTTGGGGGGGGGGGGGGGGGTGGGACTGGAGCACCCAGAGAAAATCCACGCAGTCATTGGGAGAACATGGGGAGGGGGAAGAACAATGGAGGACCTGGGATGGAGGGACCACCCTGAGGAAGGGGGGAGGGAGAGAATAACAAAGGGGCAACTGCCGCGGGAAGGGAGGGGGTAATTTGTAACTTTGTAAGCGCCCTTTATGGGCGACTATATGCATACCTTGGGTATGCAAGCAAAGAATTTCACTGTGAAGTATTCAATTCAACATGTAAACTTTGTATGGGCAACACCCATAGCCAGGATCAAACTCGGGTCTCTGGTTCTATAAGGCAGCAATTCTACTGTTACACCACAGTGTTGCCCTGGGTCTCTGGCCTGTACTTTTAGTTGCCCTACAGTTTTGCACTATTATGGTTACCTAGTATTACTTTTATTAATTAGTTATATAATTGATTGTTCTATATTTCTGTAAGCTTTATTGTGTTAATGGATCTATAAAGCTGCAGCTGGTTAGATGCCATTGTGCAGTTGCCGGTACACATGACAATTAAACCCTCTTAACTTGACTTGATGAAACACATAATTTCTGTGAAAGGTCATCAGTTTGAGGCATTAGACCAGTTTCTCTCACCAAGCTGCTCTTTGATCTGCTGACCATTTTCAACATTTCTAGTTGCTAAGACCTACAATAAGAAATATTGACACCAACCTGACTTTTAAGCACTGCCTGGCCAACACTACTTATTTTCATCTCAATAATAATATCAGTGTGTGTTGATTACTTGTGTCGGAAAGAACTGCAGATGCTGCTTTAAATCAAAGATAGACACAAAATGCTGGAGTAACTCAGCGGGACAGGCAGCATCTCTGGAGAGTAGGAATGGGTGACGTTTCAGGTCGAGACTCTACCCGAAATGTCACCCATTCCTTCTCTCCAGAGATGCTGCCAGTCCCGCTGAGTTACTCCAGCATATTGTGTATATCTTGTGTTGATTACATCATATCTGTTTCTTCGAAAATCTTGCATTTTTATAACAAGGCTTGGTTTTGCCAATGGCCACTTGTTAGCCACCTGTACCCTACGAACCATCTAAAATCCAACAACCAAATCTTCTTCCACCACATATTTACCACACGCTTCATCTTCAATGATCTGATTAGCTTCCTACATCCTGATTTCAAAGTCATCACCCTTACCATTATCTCCATGGATCTACGTTTAGGTTTATTATTATCGCGTGTACCGAGGTACAGTGAAAAGCTTTTTTTTTGCATGCTATCTAAACAGATCAGACCTGTTATCATGGTGGCTCAGTGATACAGTTGCTGCCAGAGACCCGGGTGCGATCCTGAGTACGGGTGCTGTCTGCACGGAGTTAGTACATTCTCTTTGTGACTGCATAGGTTTTCTCCGGGTGTTCTGGTTTTCTCCCACACTCTAAAGACGTACAGGTTTGTAGGTTAAGTGGCTTCGGTAAAATAGGAAATTTTCCCTAGTGTGTAGGATAGTGCTAGTGTGTAGGTGATCGATGGTTGGCGCGAACGCAATGTGCCGAAGGACCAAGGTTTCTGCGCTGTATCTCTTAAAATCTAAAAATTAACTTTAATATTCCATTATGCAACTCCGACGAGAGTTCTGCATCATCCTCTCTCGTTGCTATATCTCTCGCTTCCCTTATCCCTAACCAGTCTGGAGAAGGGTCTCGACCCGAAACGTCACCCATTCCTTCTCTCCAGAGATGCCGCCTGACCCACTGTCTCCAGCTGACTCCAGCTTTTTGTGTCTATCTTCAATGATTTCCTCTTCATTGTACATGAAGCATTCATTAATTCAATACAAACGCACCTGACATCAGGGCCTGTGGTGCTGTAAGGCAGCAACTCTACCGCTGTGCCTCTGTGCTGCCCTATGACACAAAGTGGAGATTTTCTAAATTTCTTTCTTTCAGGTGAAACTGCAGAAAAATTAGTGCTCAAATTCTCCCTCAAACTCATTTCATGCTGAAAATAATTAGCAAACGGTCAAAGACGATTTTTGCTTAAGTTATGTTACTTGCTACATACATGTAAGATGAGGACGCACAGTGGCGCGGGTGTAGAGTCGCTGCCTTATGGCGCTGGAGACCCAGGTTCGAATCTGAGTGTGTAGGATAGTACGAGTGTACGGGATGATCGTTAGTCAGCGCAGACTCGGTTGGGGCCAAAGGGCCTGTTTCCGCACCGTATCTCTAAAGCCTAAAGTCATGAATGGAAAGATGTGCAATATCACAACCTTATTTCTCAGCAGAAATTATGTCATGTAAATAATCTTGGTGGAGATATTCATTGCACGCCATGCATATATTTTATGAAAGCTGAGAGGCTGTGCCATTCAACATTCAAAATCTGATTTTTTTTAAAGTGGTGTCAACTCTACATTATTAGACTTGCAAGGTTTTACTGGGAGAATTAATTCATCATTTTTGATATTTGCATAATAATATAGTTTTTGCCTATCATAATCTCAGTTTATTTTGGTTCTTTCAAATCTCTGATATAAAATTATTACAATAAAACTATGACTTCTAACTCACCCTCTTGACATAATTTTTTGTTCCATGCTGAGACAATAATGAACAAATATTCTATTTAAGCTTGATGTTTGTTATGAGGGTATTTCTCTGCAATTCTATCCATTGGATATTCTTACACAAACTCGTTCTTTCTGCTAAAGTTCATCAGCAGTACCAAAAGATACTGGTCTGATTTATTAACTCTACCTGTGGTTCAGGATAGAAACCCAAATCAATGACCATGGTCACATTGATCACTGCGATATTCAATTACTTGTTATCATCTGTTTAGTAACCGGTGATTGCTGTTGTTCATAACTTCATAAATCAAAGGAGCAGAATTAAGGCTGTGCCCTCTGCTCCTAGACTCTCCAACTAGTGGAAACATCTTCACATCCACTATATCCAAGCTTTGCACTATTCACTATGTTTCAACACTGGGATCATTATTGTAAACCTCCTCTCGACTATCTCCAATGCCAGCACATCCCTCCTCGGATATTGGGGGCCAAAATTGCTCACAATGCTCCAAATGCGGTCTGATCAGTGCTTTATAAAGCCCCAAGCATTACATCCCTGCTTTTATATTCTAAACTAGACTAAGTGGAACCCGTTGGTTCCCTGCCACACAGGAGGCTTGGTCCCCCAACGCAATATTCCACCACTCACCCATAGCCCCCAACTGCACAGGCGTGGCTCATTTCCCCTCATACCTAGCACTCTCTCCCCCTCCTCTTCACCCTCCCTCTTCTTTCCCTCCTCCCCCAATCCTACCCTCACCTCTCTCTCCCCCTCCTTTCCCCTACCCTCTGTCACTCCGTCCCTCCCTCCATAACTCCTCTCCCCTCCCTACCACCCTCTATCCACCACTCCTCACCTCCCCATCCTCCCACTAACCCTCCTCACCTCCCCCAATCCCTCCTCCTCTCCCTCTATTCCCCAAACCCTACCTCCCCACTCCCACCCTCCTCTCCCTCTATTCCCCCTCCTCCCCTACTCTCCCTCCTCACCTCCTCCTTCTTTTCCCTCTCCTCCTACTCTGCCCAATCCTTCCCTCACCTCTCCTTCTCCCTACCCTCAGTTACTCCCTCCCTCCATAATTCCTCTCCCTTCCCTACTTCCCTCTTCTCCCTCTGTCCCCTCTCCTCCCCCACACTCCCTCCTCACCTCCCCAGGTTACCGCTCCTCTACCTTCTTGCGTGCCCCAGACGAGCATCAGCTGTCGACACCCTTAGAGCCAGGCCTCGGATCCTCGGCTCGGCCCGAAAGCAGCAGCAGCTACTGCCGCGCCGCCGTGTGGGCGGGGTGGGGGGCGGGTGTGGGGAGAGCTCAGAGAAAAGACGGGGGAAGAGCCATGGGGTATGAAGGGGGTATCACATGGGGAGGGGGGCAGGAGCCAGTGAGCGGGGCCAGAGGGGAAGGGGCTGGAGCTGCGGGGCGTCACGATGGTGGTGCATTTGGGAATCGCAGCGGGCGCTGGACGCTCTCCTCTGCCGGGATCAGGCTCCCCGCTTTCCATTTGGTGACATCTCCGATGCCGCTACCGGTCCCTCTGAAAATTGTGTCCGGTTGGAGACTTCCACCGGCCATCCAGTGCGTCCCTCAGCTCCAGTAAAGATGCGATGGTGTAGGAAGGGGTGGACCGTCCCGAGGAGTGACAGGAGTGACCAATCCGCGCAGCACTGACTGGCAGGAGTGGAGATCGATTTTTAAACCTCGCTAACGTTTACAATATACTACCGATCGGAACAAAATTGGTTGGACTTGCAGCACAGGAGAATGGCGAGTGAGCTGACGAAAAATCATAGCCCTATCGCATACCGTTTATGAACAAATAGAAAAACCGCGCAAACCGGAAGAGTACAAGATCAGAGTTTTAGTTATGTATAGATGTTAAAAATATATTTTTAAATTCTGTTGTGGGTCATTTAATGTGATAAGAATGTGTGGCAGTAAGAACAAAACTGGGTGGCAGTGTGAGCTGTGAGGAGGATGCTATGAGGATGCAGGGTGACTTGGACAGGTTGGGTGAGTGGGCAGATGCGTGGCAGTTGCAGTTTAATGTGGATAAATGTGAGGTTATCCACTTTGGTGGCAAAAACAGAAAGGCAGATTATTATCTGAATGGTGTCATGTTGGGAAAAGGGGAAGTATGAGATCTGGGGGTCCTTGTTCATCAGTCACTGAAAGTAAGCATGCAGATACATCAGGCAGTGAAGAAAGCGAATGGCATGTTGGCCTTTATAACAAGAGGAGTTGAGTATAGGAGCAAAGATGTCCTTCTGCAGTTGTACAGGGCCCTAGTGAGAACACACCTGGAGAATTGTGTGCAGTTTTGGTCTCCAAATTTGAGGAAGGACATTCTTGCTATTGAGGGAGTGCAGCGTAGGTTCACGAGGTTAATTCCCGGGATGATGGGACTGTCATATGTAGATAGAATGGAGCGGCTGGGCTTGTGTACTCTGGAATTTAGAAGGATGAGAGGATATCTTATTGAAACATATAAGATTATTATGGGTTTGGACATGCTAGAGGCAGGAAACATGTTTCCGATGTTGGGGGAGTCCAGAACCTGGGACCACAGTTTAAGAATAAGCGGAAGTCAAGTCAAGAGAGTTTATTGTCATGTGTCCCAGATAGGACAATGACATTCTTGTATTGCTGCAGCACAACAGGATATTGTAGTCATAAATACAGATCAGATCAGTGTGTCCATATACCATAGAATATATATATATATATATATACACACATCGATAAACAGATAAAGTGCAATATGCTGTTATAATTCAGAGTTTGTTTGAAGTTGTGTTTAATAGTCTGATGGCTGTGGGGAAGGAGCTGTTCCTGAACCTGGATGTTGCAGATTTCAGGCTCCTGTACCTTCTACCTGATGGCAGTGGAGAGATGAGTGTGTGGCCAGGATGGTGTGGGTCCTTGATGATGCTGGCAGCCTTTTTGAGGCAGCGACTGCAATAGATCCCCTCGATGGTAGGGAGGTCAGAGCCGATGATGGACTGGGCAGTGTTTACAACTTTTTGCAGCCTTTTCTGCTCCTGGACGCTCATGTTGCTGTACCAAGCCACGATGCAACCGGTCAGCATGCTCTACTGTGCACCTGTAGAAGTTCGAGAGAGTCCTCCTTGACATACCGACTCTCCGTAATCTTCTCAGGAAGTAGAGGTGCTGATGTGCTTTCTTTATGATTGCATCAGTGTTCTGGGACCAGGAGAGATCTTTGGAAATATGGACGCCCAGGAATTTGAAGTTCTTGACCCTTTCCACCATCGACCCATTGATATAAACGGGACTGTGGGTCCC
>JAXLNO010005912.1:37114-96738 GCA_038087875.1 Malacoraja senta
TACCTTTAGAAAGGAGACGAGATGGAATTTCTTAAGCCAGAGGCTGGTGAAATCTGTGGAATTTATTGCCACAGACTGCTCTGGAGGCCAAGTCTGGGTATTTTTAAAGCAGAGATTGACACGTTCTTAATTAGCAAGGGTGTCAAAGGTTATGGGGAGAAGGCAGGAGAATGGGGTTGAGAGGGAAAGATAGATCAGTCATAATTGAAACTGGCCAAAGAGCCCGTTTCCACGCTGTATCTCTAAACTAAACCAAACTAAATTAAACTAGAAGATTTGACAGGCTTTACTTATAAATAAATACAGTGTGATTATCTTTATATATAAAAATGTGTTGTTTGTTACAGGTGATTTCTTTCACAGCACAGATGAAAAGAAAAGTGGACCACCATTTTATTTAATATATTAGTGCTATTCAACATGTGTAAACCGATGCTAAACTTTTTCCATTCTTTGTAGTTTTATGCTGTAAGTGCAATATCTCCTGTGATCTAGTTGTATATCACAGTTGTGAAACATGCTGCTTCTAATCACTTGTCACATAGCACCTATCTCAACAGGTTATTGAGATCACGTAAATAGTTCTTTACTGTTTCTCTGAGGCACCAAATGTATTAATGCAATTTATGAATAAAAATACATGTTGTATGCTTCCTTTATAACCAATCGAGAAGGGGGAAATGGAACAAGGATTCTGAATTTCCAGTGAATCATGAAAGCAGATCATTAACGTTCTTGATGGTGGCTCAGTGGTGCAGCACCAGAGACCCTGGTTTGATCCTGACCTTGGGTGATGTCTATGTGGAGTTTGCACGTTCTTCCTGTGACTGCATGGATTTCCTGCAAATGCTCTGGTTTCCTCCCACATCCCAAAGACGTGCATGTGTGTAGGTTAATTACCCTCTGTAAATTACCCCTGGTGTGTAGGGAGTGGATGTGAAAGTGGGATAACATAGATCATTTCTCCTCGTCCCCCAGCACTCCCTCCTCCTCTTCAATCCCTAGAGAGGGAGGGTGGGCAGAGAGGGAGGGGATAGGGAGGGGAGAGGGGTAGGGAGGGGGTAGAGAGGGAGAAGGAGGGGGGTAGAGGGGGAGGGGGAGGGGGTAGAGAGGGAGAGGGCAGAGAGGGAGAGTAGAGAGGGAGGGGGCATCTCCCTCCACCACCCCATTCCCCACCCCATCTCCCTCCTCCTCATTTCCCTCATCCTCCTCCCTCACTGACATTCCCTGCCCCAGGACCTACCCATGTCGTAGAGAAGCGCCAGGGCCTGGAACTGGTATGGGCCGAACGGCCTAATTCTGCTCCAGAACTACAGTTCCTTAGAGAGACAGAAAAAATGCTGGAATAACTCAGCGGGTCAGGCAGCATCTCTGGAGAAAATAGATAGGTGACGTTCGGGTCGGGACCGTTCTACAATTCATTATTTCTACATAAGACGTTTTCTGTTTAACCTAATAATATTTATTTCGACATCACACTCATGTCGCGATTGGCGTGCATCCAACGATGATTATATTCTCTCACTATCGACATGCCCACGCTGTATTTGATCAGGGTTTTTTTCTACGACGCAAGTGTTTTCACACAGAAACCATCTGGATATCGCCAGCAACGTGGGTAGAAATCTGTCTGGACCTCCTGTGGTGAAATCCAACCTGTTGGGGAACAGGAGTCAAACGGCAGAACGTGAAGAAGTTACAAAGACTGTCACAATATCAACGAGCGCAGCGAAGACCAACTCTAACGCCCCGATCTGCAAGCATTAAAACAATCCACAGCGATGTTTGTTAAAGATAAATGCCCACAATTTGCACAGCTTGCCTGTGAGTTTTTCCCTAGTTCTCCCACTGTCCTGATTAAATGCTATCTTTGTATGCCTCGTTGTCCACTACTTGCTAACAATGCCACGTCGTTACAAGGACATTTGCACGTCCCCTTTCATCTTTCGTTCCACAACTTACCCTTCCATATCTCCGTGTCTCTCTCTCTCCCCTGACTCTCAGTCTGAGAAGGTTCTCGGTCCGAAACGTCGCCCATTCCATTCTCTCCAAAGATGCTGCCCGTCCCGCTGAGTTACTCCAGCATTTTGAGTCTATCTTCGGTGTAAACCAGCATCTGCAGTTTATTCCTGCACGGTTTACCTTCCAAAACCATTAACAGTAACGCAGATTAACACCGTAAACATCTTACAACTTTTTGGGGCAAGAACAATGGCTGTTTCATTTATCATCGTTACTTTTTTGTATATCTTTCATTCATTGTTCTTTGTCTCTCCACATCACCGTCTATATCTCTTGTTTCCCTTATCCCTAACCAGTCTGAAGAAGGGTCTCGACCCGAAACCTCACCCATTCCTTCTCTCCAGAGATGCTGCCTGTCCCGCTGAGTTACTCCAGCATTTCTGTGTTGTGTCTTGTCTATCTATGCTCAGATGGATAGTATTTCCGGCGAAGAACGTCTTTGCTTTGCCCGATAGAAGCTTTCATCCCCACCCTCCGCGCCCGCTTTATTCAAGAGACTCGATGCTGGAGCAACTCCGCGGCTCAGGGCAGCATCACTGGAGAAAAGGAAGAGCTGACGTTCTGGGTCGAGACCCCTCTTCTTTATTCAAGCTGTTCACGATAAGATCGTGGAATTCAATAACAGAGCCGATCACAGGCGTTTGGGGAAAAAAAGTCTCATTAGATCATTGACAGCTCTGATTTATTCTGTGCCTTTTCATACCTTAGGGTTTCCCTCTCCCCCCACTCTCGGTCTGGAGAAGGGTCTCGACCCGAAACGTCACCCATTCCTTCTCTCCAGAGACGCTGCCTGACCCGTTGGGTTACTCCAGCATCGTGTGTCTATCTTCGGTATAAAACAGCATCTGCAGTTCCTTCCTACCAATTAACATAACTACATCGCCTCTCAGTTGTCTCATTACAGTTAAGGAGCCGAAGTCACACAACTATTAATTCAACTTCGACACGCAAGGCTCCCGTGAGCATTCTCTGAAACTCCCCCCCCACAGTACTTTGAAATAGCAAACGACAATCCTATTACGCGTTATTAAATGCGAATTGGTTATTTCAATCGCGAGAACCTCTGCAAGGCAGAAAACTCTCTCTTTCGTTTCTCTCTCGTTTTCCCCCCTCTCTCCCTTTCCCTCGCTCTATTTTCCTCTCCCCCCCCCGCCCCTCCCCCGTCAAGAGCTGGAGTGGAATGGGAGTAGCGATTTTAAAAACGCAACAGTTCAACTAACTCGTGGAGTCGGTGACGGGGAAGCCTGCACTGAGCTCTGTGATTTATTGCGGGCGAGGAGAGTATGTTGAGGAGTTGGAAAGGTCGGAGAAGTAATAGGATTGAAGTGTGTGTGTTGGGCAAACCAAACAGGACTGGAGAAGCGGGAATTCATTTATTGTTACAACCACTTTGCCAGAAGCGAAATTAACAAGCAGCGACCCGGGAAACAGTGAAACAACCCAGCTGGGTTCTACAAAACACCCACCCATCCATCCTCGCACCTGGAGCAGCTAACGTTAACGCTGGAGGCAATTTAATTCCCAAACACAGTGTGTGGAGAGAGAGAGAGAGAGAGAGAGAGAAAGACATCCTCAAATGGGAAAAAAACGAATCCGACGCATGCATTGCACAGTGAAAAATAAATAAATATGCGTGTACCTTGAAAGCTGGGTTAACCAGGGTCTTGGCGAGATGTTGCAATGGATGGCATAGGTTTTCCATTAAAGTAGGCTCGTTGGTTGATCTCCCCGATATTCCCATCACAGTATCACGTGTCTGCCTGTTTGTCGGACTGACACACAACTTTCCCGGTGTACGGAGGTGAGGCGATAGCGGGAAGCGCACTGAGGGCAACAGATTTCGCATCTTTATTCCCCCCCTCCCCTGTCTCTACTGCAAGGGAATTCCGGGTCGTTACCTGGGGTCGCCAGCCACCCGCTTGCCGACAGTTTGTTCTTCTTTAAGCCCAAGACAGGCACACACGGACCTGGCGCGACCGAGGGAACTGTATTTATTCAATATCATCGAAAGACAAAGGTTACACATATGGGAACACGCCATTCGCCGATAGTAAGGTAAGAAGACATTCGCCTTGTGAGTAGTAATATGTTTATATAGACATATATATATATATTTCTCGTGTCAACGTTATTTTTCTTGTTGATGAATAGCCCACGTTTGAACTCTGCCGTGCCCAATTCAGGACTTTTAGCGGGGCCCACTGTTTCGCGTTAATCCCCACATTGAACAGGGGAAGTTTCCAAGGGCGGGACAAATGTTTACTAGTTTAAGGCTCCAACAATCCCCAGCCGAGAGTCAAGGGTTAGAGCCGAAGATAAGGGGTTAAACGAACCCCAACCTTGACATTGCCCGACTTTCCTTCTTTTAAGAAAGTGCAAACAAAATTAGTCTGGAGGTTCCCGTTAGGAAAGTTCTGATTCCCCCCCCCCCCTCCCTCCTTGCTGTTCCTATATTTGAAGTGGCGTCTTGGACACTTCCCTGTTTCTCATATGTTGGCGTGACTTCTTGTTGCCCAGGTTACCAAAATCCAAGCTATTATGACTGATGGCGGGAGAAGAGGCGCGGCGCATCCTCTGGGCAATGAGGATATTCGTGTCCCGGCGGAGGCCAGTGGAGGCGGCAGTGGGAATATGGCAATGGGCAGTATAGGTGAGCTGAGCGGCGGATACTCGGTGCGGGAGATGGGAGCGGTGGAGATATCGCCGGACCCAGCAGTGAACAGCTGCCCTAACCCGGCCCTAGCGCCCCGCCGTCTTCTTCTGCTTCAAGCAAACAACGCGGCCCCGGAGCTGGTGTCTCAAAGTGGTCTGTAACTCATATCCTTTCCCAATGCATCTTCCACCCAGGCTAACTTTGAAGAGTTAATACGTGGTCTGTTTCACGATGTTATTTCACCGAGCCCCTTGCTGATTAGTGTGTACCCCCTTGCTGATTAGTGCGTACCCCCTTGCTGATTAGTGCGTACCCCCTTGCTGAGAAACTGGCATTTGCTTTCATCCTGAAGTTTTACTCTTTAACATTAAAAAAAATACTTTTTGGGATATTTCTCCCCACTTTTAATGCTCGTTGTATAATACCGGGAGCTGCCGTTGTTTGTGAGCTTGCGTCCTTAGAAATAAGATGTTTTGATTTCTTAAAGGGATGTCACTTCCCGTAAACCCGCCAACTGTGTGTTGTGTCAGTTCTAATTAATCTTGAGGTTAGTGCCACTTTCTCCCCTCCCCTCCCCAATTTGGAAATGTACTGATGTAAAGATAACTGGCTAGCACTAGATGGCTGGCGGAGCCGTGGTTAGATGGCTTTTGACTAGATGGCGTGTGATTTAGAGATTTATCGCCTGTCAGTGGTTTTTTTTTCTCGCAGGCAGGGGTATGATTGGCACAAGTTATGCGTTTGTCAATAATGATGCATTTTGGCTATGATTCAAACACGATACGACGTTTATTGCAGGAACCTTAGAGCGCCTGGCTTTTAGTTGATGTTGTCTTTGAAATCATTGCACGGGTAAATGTTTATTTTCTCTCCTTGTCGATAACCAGTATTTAAAAGTGTGCGTGTGCATTTGTTACGGTTTAAATCTTTGAAATGTGGGCAAAATGTGTCGTGCGATAGTTTCAACGACCAGCCATGTAAGATATGGAAAGCATATTTAATGCAAAGGGCCCAAACCAATGTATATGCTTTCTGTAACAATGAAACATGTCCAGAAGGGAACATGGTACTGCAATGACACTGATGGGCAAGTTGGGCCGAAGGGGCTGCTTTCATGCTGTATGCCTCTGACTCTACTAACAATTGTCACATTGGTTCTAATGTAAGGGCTGTTGTGACATGTGGATAGGTACATGGACAGGAAGGGTTTAGAAGGATAGGCACAAAAAGCTGGAGTAACTCAGCGGGTCCGGCAGTATCTCTGGAGAAAATGGATAGGTGATGTTTTGGGTCCGGACTCTTCTTCAGAATCAAAAACTTATTTAGCCTGAAGAAGGGTCCAGACCCAAAATGTCACCAATCCATGTTCTCCAGAGATGCTGCCTAACCCGCTGAGTTACTCCAGCTCTTTGTGTCTTTCTTTGGTATAAACCAGCATCTGCAGTTCATTTTTATTACATAAATTTTAGTTAGTTTAGCTTATTGGCATGTGTACTGAGGTACAGTGAAAAGCTTTTGTTGTGCGTTAACCAGTCAGCGGAAAGACTATACACGATTACAATGGAGCCATCCACAATGTACAGTTACAGGATAAAGGGAATAATGTTTAGTGGAAGATAAAGTCCGCTGGAGTTTAGAGGGGCTTGGGCTGAATGTGGGCCGATGGGACTACTGTAGATGGGTTAGTGGGTTTGGCATGAGCAAGTTGGAATGAAGAGCCTGGTTCTTGCGTACAGTTTTGGTCTCCTAATCTGAGGAGCGACATTCTTGCCATAGAGGGAGTACAGAGAAGGTTCACCAGACTGATTCCTGGGATGGCAGGACTTTCATATGAAGAAAGACTGGATAGACTCGGTTTGTACTCGCTAAAATTTAGAAGATTGAGGGGGGATCTTATAGAAACGTACAAAATTCTTAAGGGGTTGGACGGGCTAGATGCAGGAAGATTGTTCCCGATGTTGGGGAAGTCCAGAACAAGGGGTCGCAGTTTAAGGATAAGGGGGAAGTCTTTTAGGACCGAGATGAGAAAAAAAAATTCACACAGAGTGGTGAATATGTGGAATTCTCTGCCACAGAAAGTAGTTGAGGCCAGTTCATTGGCTATATTTAAGAGGGAGTTAGATGTGGCCCTTGTGGCTAAAGGGATCAGGGGGTATGGAGAGAAGACAGATACAGGATACTGAGTTGGATGATCAGCCATGATCATATTGAATGGCGGTGCAGGCCAAATGGCCTACACCTGCACCTATTTTCTATGTTTCTGTGCTGTATAACTCTGTGTAGGAAGGAACTGCAGATGCCAGTTTACACCGAAGATACACAAAATGCTGGAGTACCTCAGCGGGTCAGGCAGCATCTCTGGAGAAAAGGAATAGGTGATGTTTCGGCTCTAACCAAGTAACCCTTGCATTTCATCTCTCTCCGTCCCTTACCCCACTCTAATCCTCTTACTGCACCGTTTGCATCCATTGGTTATCATCTTATCCCAGGCCAACAATGGACCATGTTGTTCTGTTTGTTCTGTTCCTTCCCAAACCTCTAGTGTCCCCCCTCCCTGACTCTAGTCTGATGAAGGATCTCGACCTAAAACATCACCTATTCCTTTTCTGCAGAGATGCTGCCTGACCTGACAAGTTACTCCAGCATTTTGCCTCTATCATCTGTATGACTCTATGACTGCTTCCTATTACTCCGGCTGAACTATTCCCTCTGGGTGACCTAGTAATAGAAAGCAGTCATAGAGTCATACAGACGATAGAGGCAAAATGCTGGAGTATTAAACTGTGTGGTAAGGTTCAATTGTTAATGCTCTGGTGCAGTAGCGTTGCACCTAGCCTGACATCAGAAGGGAAATTCAGACATCTTCTGAACTTGTGGCCGATCCTTCATTTTCTTTAAATAAAAACTCGTGATTTATTACCTTGCATTTCATACATTGTCGTTCGTCATCACTCACCTCGGAATCTACAACACCAGAGCGGAACAAAGGTATCCTTGCTCCTGTGGGACTGACAAAGAAGAAGCTCACACCCACACATTGTGTCCTAATATATTTTATACAGAATTAATTTTGTTTATTATTGTCACATGTACCCGAGGCATAGTGAAGAGCTTCTTGTTGCTTGCTATCCAGTCAGAGGAATGACTGGGCAGCACGGCTGGACAGCGGAAGAGTTGCTGCCTTACAGCGCCAGAGACGCGGGTTTGATTCTGACTTTGGGTGCTGTCCGAATGGAGTTTGTACGTTCTCCCCGTGACTGTGGGATTTTACTGGATGCTCCGGTTTCCTCCCAGACACCATGTAGGTTAATTGGCTAATGTAGGTACATGTAGCTGCAAATTATAAATTATCTCTAGTGTGTAGGATAGTGCTAGTGTACGGGGATTGCTGGTCGGCGTGGGCTTGGTGGGCTGAAAGGCCTGTTTCCACACTGTATCTCTAAATTAAACTTAACTGTACTCAATTACAATCAAACTGTCCACAGTGTATAGATACAGGATAAAGTCTGAAGTCTAAATATAGTCTGAGGGTCTCCAATGCAATGGTAGCTCAGGATCGCTCTCTAGTTGTTGATAGGATGGTTCAGGTGCCTGATAACAGCTGGGAAGAAACTGTCCCTGCTGTTACTAGGCAACTGCAGATGCACAGAAGCTGCAGATGCAGGAATCCTGTTCGAAACATAAAGTGCTGGAGGAACTCAGCGGATCAGGCAGCACCTGTGGCGGCAATGGACCGGGGACGTTTTGGGTCGGGACTCTTCTTCAGACTGACACAGGAAACTGTGGAACTGCCTGAAGATGGGTCCCAATGCAAAATGGCTTTCTGCTTGTGTGATCTGGTTTCCTCCCACGTACCAGAGACGTGTTCATAGGCTAGAAGATAGACACAAAGTGCTGGAGTAACTCAGCGGGTCAGGCAGCATCTGTGAAGGGAATAGACAGGCAATGTTTCTGGTTGGGACCCTTCTCCGGCCTACCAAGGGCCCTGACCTGAAACATTGCTGGGCAATTCTCTACAGATGCTGCCTGACCCACTGAGTTCCTCCAGCACTTTGTGTTTTGCTCCTGATTCCAGCATCTGTGTTTTTTTGTGTTTCCATCAATGGAATGGATGGGCATTGTGAGGGTATAATGTGCAGGGTTGCGGCTGAGAGATAAGAAGATGGGGAGTGGGACTGATGGGATTAGTCTGCTGGGAGTTGATGTGGATCCATTCGATTAACCTATTCCTGTGTCATAATACAGTTTGTAAGTTAGCAACTAATGAGATCTGATATTCCCTTTGCAAATCCATGCTAACTTGATTTACCTGTTTCTCTCGAACTTCTGGCCTTTGTCAGCCTTTCGAAAAGCTGCCAGCATGTTTTGCCATGATAAATATCAGGTGAGCCTGCATTCATTCAAATCACCCCGTGTTCTGGTCTCCCTTCTGCCTTTCTAAACATTGATGCCTACATCAGCAACCCTCCAGACCTACTGTATCTCACCACTAGCACAGGAAATAAGAATCCAAGAGGAACTGATGGACATGTGAGAGAGAATGATTTGCACTTCTTCAGAAGATGATATAGGCATTGGCATTACTTTAGAGTTTAATTTAGAGACCAGCTCTTTGGCCCACTGAGTCTGCACCAACCAGTGATTACCTCATACACTAGCACTATCCAATATACTTGGGACAATTTAAAATTCACAGAAGCCAATTAAGGGTCCCGACCTGAACAGTCTCCCATCCTTTTTCTCCAAAGATGTGGCCTGAATTACTCCAGCATCTTGTACTTATCATCTGTATATACCAGCATCTGCAGTTCCTTTCTGCACAACCTACAAACCTGTACGTCTTTGGAAAGTGGGAGGAAACCAGAGCACCTGGCGAAAACCCACACAGTCACAGGGGGAACGCACAGACAGTACCCGTAGTTGGGATTGAACCCGGGTCTCTGGCATTGTAAGGCAGCAACTCTATCGCTGCGCCACTGTGCTGCCCTTAATGTGCGGGCATTAGTAGAAGGTGAAGCACTGGGGATATTACACGTGATCAAAGAGGATAAATTGCTTGCAAGCATTGGAAAGTGATAGTCAGAGCCTGTACTATTATATTCCAGTTTGGAATACACTTAATCTGAAATCAGCAAATTATCCAATTGTACCGATCCTCTATTTCCACATTTCTAGTGCCTCGCCTGCTCCTAAACATCAATGCTTAAACCATTCTCCTCTTCCATGAAGAGAGAACATCTCCATCCAATTTACTGAACCATCCAACAGTAACTCTGAGCTGCCAGACCAGGTGGGATGATCATTAAAACTCATACAGCTGTAGAGATCTTGATGCCCTAAGCTGAGCCCTTCCTTATTGCCAAAGCTCTTGATCTTTCTTGTTATAAATTTCTTAATAACAATAAAAAAAAAAGATTATCCAACAGGTTGGATGATCATTAAAACTCATCAACTCTTACATCTGATATACAGTATAAAAAGATTCCCTGAGATCTTGCTTTCTTATTATAAATCTTATTATTAAAACAAAATGAAGATGGGTGCAAGGCATTCATTCCAATCTATGCTCCCATCTCCTGCCTCAACACTAAGGTTACCATCTTGTTCTCTCATTAGACTTATCCTTTTCTTTCTAGTCCTCTCCATTCTTGCTCTTTTGGAATATCTTGGGTGATGTCCTTTTTGAATCTTTTGCCCTTTTGTTTACATGCACTTATAATTCCCATTTTAGTTTCATCTGTACATTTGCTGTCTCTGCATCTCTCACAAGCATGCTTTTTGTTGTTGTTTTTTTATTAGTCCCTTGCCATCCCCATGCACTTACAAATTGGAGTCCTGATCAGTCTGAGGAAGGGTTCCCATCTGAAACGTCACCTATCCATGTTCTCCAAAATGCTGTCCGACCCGTTGTTACTCCAGCATTGTGTGTCTTTCGTTGGTAAATAAGCATCTGTAGTTCCTTGTTTCTACAATGGGAATCCTCTGTTGATTTCACTTGGACATGCATATTCTGAACCTTCACTATCCAGGCGACAAGGTGGCACAGCGGTAGAGCTACTGCCTTACAGTGCCAGAGACCCAGGTTCGATCCTGACTATGGGTGCTTTCTGTATGGAGTTTGTATGTTCTCCCTGTGACCACGTGGGTTTTCACCGGGTTCTCCGGTTTCTACCCACACTCCAAAGACGTATAGATTTGTAGGACAGTTGGCTTTGTTAAGTTGTAAAATTAGTGCGTAGGGTAGCGTTAGTGTATGGGATGATCGCTGGTCATAGAGGTCCTGGTGGTCCGTGCAGTATCTCTAAAGTCTATCCCATCCTTGAATGCTCACTGCTCAGGTTTACCTTCAAGGAGCTGTTTCCAGTCCACTTTTGCCAACTTGTATCTTGACTTAATAACGTTGCCTTGACCCGGTTTAAAACATGAACTCGCAAGCTGGTTCCGTCCTGATCGATAAATGTTCTGCCTCTAATTGAATTAAGATCACTGGTCTCAATATGCTCCTCTATTCAAATCATGTAGCAATGTTAGCTACTCCACAAACAGTGGGGTCTATTTCAGTTCACAAGTTCCAGGAGTAAAATTAGGCCATTCGGCATTGAGTCAACACCACCATTCAATCATGGCTGATCTCTGCCACCTAATCCCATTTTCCTGCCTTCTCCCCATAGCCCTTGACACCGTTCCAATCAAGATCTTGTGGTCTGGAGCTTCTTCCCTGCACCTATCCACTTCTTCCTAGACATATTTAAAATCTGTAGGCTTGGCTACATTTTTGGTCATCAGCAGAAATGATTCGTTATCTGTCCAGTATCCAATTTTTGTCTGGTAGTTTTGTGGGAAACAAACCTTGGAATATTTTACTAAGCTAAAGCTACTCATCCCAGTTGTTATCAGGCAACTGTACCATCCTTTCAACAACTAGAGAGCTGATATCTTCCTCATTGGAGACCCTTAGACTATCTTTAATCAGACTTTACTGGACTTTATCTTGCACTAAATGTTATTCCCTTTGTACACTGTGGATGGCTTGATTGTAATCATGTATTGTTTTTCACCTGACTGGTTAGCATGCAATAAAAGCTTTTCACTGTACCTCGGTATACACAATATACTAAACTAAGTTGAACTAATCTCTGTATATGCATCTTACCCATGAGATTTGCTCTGTGCATTTGATTCTCATTTAGCAACGTTTTTTTTTACCATGTTTTATGAATTTGGCATCTAATATATTAGCAACTAACATACTAAAGTCATGGTACTATCGTAACAAGATCACTCGAGCTAAAATATAATTGAATAATTAAACATGAAGGCACTTGTTTTCTTTTTCTCCTTTGGTGATATGATGGTTTTAATTGAAGTTTATAGCCCCTCCAGCAATGATTATCTCTTAAAAGTTGTGATAGTACCTGCCTCAGCTACCTCCTTGGACAGCTCGTTTCATACATCCACCACCCTCTGTATGGAAAAAGTTACCTCTCTGGTTCCTATTAAATCTTTCCCCCCTCATCATAAACCTATGTCCTCTGGTTCTTGATTTCCCTACTCTGGAGTGTCTATCCGATCTATTCCTCCCATGATTTTATACAGCTCTATAAGATCACCTATCATCATCCATCGTTATATAGTAGTTAAATTATTGCATGTGAAACCTTCCAAATGTTGGGTGTGATTTTGAATTGACCATTTGATACAACAGTGTCGGCAGTGCTAGAAGTTGAATGCACGCATTGCAGCTTTGCTTCTTGTTGAAATGAGTGCAGAGAGTTAATTTGACCTAGATTATCTGGAAGAAAGAAAAATGATGAAATAATAATTAAGGAAAAGTTGATGCTATTTCCAAGGGAGGTTATAGTGGCAATGGTTAATTATAATAGTGGCAAAGTTTAGTTTAACAATTTGTATTAAAAGTTTTAGTTTTTTGAGATACAGCGTGGAAACAGGCCCTTCAGCCCACCAAGTCCATGCCGACCTGCGATTTCCCCCAACATTAACACTATCCTACACACTAGGGATAATTTACAATTATACCAAGCCAATTAATCTACAAACCTGTACGTCTTTGGAATGTGAGAGAAAACCGGAGCATCCAGAGAAAACCCACGCAGGTCACGGGGGGAAAGAACGCACAAACTCCGTACAGACAGCACCCGTGGTCAGGATCGAACCCGGGTCTGTGGTGGTGTGAGGCAGCAACTTTACTGATGAGCCATTGTGCCACCCATAAAGTCCGGGATTAAGTCATAAACCTTGTTTCTGCATTAAATGAAGGCTTGCAATTGTGCTGTTCTGAACTTCGGCATATGGAAATGGAATGGCTAATTGTCCTTGAGTTGATATTGATAAGATTTGCAGATCGGACAGATGCAGGCAAGCAGACCAGCTACTGCATTTCAGGTCCTTGGGGCCCAACGTGTCTGGTGGATTTGAGAAGGGGATCTCAAAAAGTAATGGAGATGGAGCGCTCAATGAAGATTGCCTCAAAATCACGACTTAAAAGGGATAAGATTAAAAGCTGTATTTTGATGCTATTATAATCAATTTAACGATACGATCAGCCGTTCATAATGTAATTAACACTAGCTCTGAGCTACAAACTCAAAGTCACTTTCACAAACACAACTTCATAGAGCACTTAAGGACACCATTTAAGATAGCATATTCCTCTGTGTCCCCTGTAGGGCCTTTAAAGGGCCTGTCCCACTTGGGTGTCATTTGCACGTCACCACGCACCATGCATGCGTAATGCACGCCATGCGCGCGTAACGCATGCCATGCGCGCATCACGCGCACGTCGTACATCGTGACGCGTAAATAATGTTGCATAAATGACGCCCAAGTGGGACAGGCCCTTAAGTCTCTTCCCTTCAAGAATGTGCCCATTCCCTTTCTAAACTCAATCTTCAATTTGCTTCTGTCATTCTCCCAGGGAATATGTAGCATACATCAGTATTAGAAAAAGCTTCTTCATGCTATCCCTAGTTCTTTCAACGTCCCTCGTCATTGATCCTTTTCCCACTGAAAGCAGTTTTTCATTGTGTACATTATCAATACTTTCATTATTTTTGGCATGTTTGCATTGGTGGGAAGAGGCATTTATTACCCATCCCTAGTTGTCCTTTGAGGTGGTGGTGGTAAACCATCTTCTTGAGCTGCTATGGTCTGCTTGTTGAAGGTGCAGCTGCAGGGGTATTTCCAGGATTTATGGCCAATGGCAATGACAAATGCTGATCCATAACTTTCCAAGTGAAGATGCTGTGTGACTTGGAATGGAACCCATAGATGGTGGTGTTCTTGCTGCATTTGTCCTTTTCGGAAATCTATCGAAACAACATCGACCGCTTTACTTTCATGAATCCTGCCTTTTAGTTTGGTTTAGAGAAACAGCGGGGAAACCAGGCCCTTCGGCCCACCGAGTCCGTGCCGACCAGCGATCCCCATACACTAGCACTATTCTACACAGTTGGGGCAATTTACAATTTTACCGAAGCCAATTAACCTACAAACCTGTACGTCTTTAGAGTGTGGGAGGAAACCGGAGCATCCAGAGAAAACCCACGCAGTCATGCGGAGAACGTACAGACTCCATACAGACAGCATGGTGGCTCATTCCTCATCCTTCCAATCTAATGGTATCACTTCACATTTGGACATGTTGAATTTTTATTGAGCTTTTGTCACTTTTAGATCCTACATTGCAGGGGCAATTTACAAAAACCAATTAACCTACAAACCTGCACGTCTTTGGAATGTGGGATGAAAAACCGGAGCACCCGGCGAAAACCCACGTGGTCACAGGGAGAACATACAAACTCCGCAAAGGCAGCGCCCTTAGTCGGGATCGAACCTGGGTCCCTGGCGCTGTGAGACAGCAGTTCTACTGCTGAACCACTGTGCTTTTGTTTTGAAGTTATACCTTGTATTCTCAATTTAAATTCATCAATAGAGCTCAGGAAGAGAATTGCTTTCTATATGACATTGTGTTCAAGTCGGCAGTTTCTGTGCAGTTGCCAGTTTTGTTTCCGCAACACTATATTATCCCTGAATGCCTATGGGGTTTAATGTGCTAATGACTGTCAAGCAAAATTCTATCAAGTGCCTTTAAAATTCCTTTTAGAATCACTTTACCTTCATCATCTCTCTGTTACTGCTTCTTTGAACTCTCAGCTGTGTCAAACATTATTTTCCTGCGGCTAATCTACGTTGATCTCTATCGTTCATTAGTTTAGTTCATTGTCACGTGTACCGAGGTGCTGTGAAAAGATGTTGTGTGCTATCCAGTCAGCGGAAAGACTATACATGATTACAATCGAGCCATCCACAGTGTACACATACATGATAAGGGGAATAATGTTTAGTGCAAGATAAAATCCAGTAAAGTCCGATTAAAGATAGTCCGAGGGCCTCCAATGAGGTTGATGGTAGCTCAGAACCACTCTCTAGTTGTTGATAGGTTGGTTCAGTTGCCTGATAACAGCTGGGAAGAAACTGTCCCTGAATCTGGAGGTGTGTGTTTTCACACTTCTGTTACTCTTGCTGATGGGAGAGGAGGGATGAGACTGGTCCTTGATTATGCTGGTGGCCTTGCCGAGGCAGCGTGAGACGTAGATGGAGTCAATAGAAGGGAGGTTGGTTTGTGAGATGGTCTGGGCTTCGTTCGCAAATTTGTTGAGGTCTTGGATGGAGCTGTGCCCAAACCATACTGTAATGCATCGCGATAAAATGCTTTCAATGGCGCATCTGCAGGTTGGTGAGAGTTGGACATGCCGTACTTCCTAAGCCTATCTGTCAATAAAAGTGCAAATATATATTTTTCTCTGATTATCAATTGGATGATTTATGCTGATCCTTTCATTGCCTTGGATACATTTTAGTTAATTACTCTGTTAGTTTTTGTTTCTTGTGAATTAATTTGTGTGGCTTTTATTACGACGGAAGTTGTATATTGAAGATGTTTAACATAGACGTTGCAACATTTACGTAATTAATCTCAATGTCTAATCTAGCAATCATATTATATTCAGTTGATCATAGCTATAACTGAAAAGTACAGATAGTATATTTTCGATTGAGTTCCAATGTGCACGTAAGGATAAAATCTGCACATTAAATAAATATATACATTGACCTGTCAAAACGGAGAAAGTTGCATTGATCATGAGGATTGAAAGCTTATTAACTTGGTAACTTGTAATAGGTAGATTCATTTATAATAAAGAAAAATGTTCATGCCCGTCTTAGGTATAGATTTAATATCATCAAAACACATATGCGTTCTGCCCCAAGTTTATTAAGTATCAATATGTATGAGTATGGGAGCATAGAGAGTGGAGAAATGGAAAATATAGTTGCTTGATTCGGTGTTCAGTAAATGCACTGAGTGTTTCACAGTTGAAGGCACTTTGTAAAAATACTGCAAGCAGTCTTTGGTAGTTTTAAGTACAGTCTGTGTGAGGAGAATGCAGACCAAAGAGACTGCAGATGCTGGAATCTGGAATGGGTGAGGAAAGGATCATTGACACCTCTTCCATCCTGGATTACTACAGTCACAAGAAGGCCTCCTCCACCTTGGTGAAACCAAGTGTCGACAAGGCCACCATTTACAGAGCATCTAATGGCACCATCACTAGTATTTGCATACCTGTAAAACATAGGAATGAAAAGCATAATCAGTATAACCTACAACATTATTTGACATTAAGTAACCTTGCTGATGAATTGACTGCTTGATTGAAAGATACAGCGTGGAAACAGGCCTTTAGGCCCAACAAGTCCACGGCCACCATCGATCACCCATTCACACTAGTTCTATGTAGAAAAGAGGAACTGCAGATGCTGGTTTACCGAGGAGAGAGACAAAGTGCTGGAGTAACACAGCGGGTCGGGCAGCATCTCAGCAGATCATGGAGAGGTGAAGTTTCGGGTCGGGACCCTTCTTCACCATTAAGGATACAAGGAACTGCAGATGCTGTCACTGATCCATGAGGGTGGGTTCTTGGATGGAAACGATTTGGAGGGGTATGGGTCGGGTGCATGCGTGAGACTAGCTCGGTTAGGCAATGGGTGCATTGGGCTTGAGGGCTAGGGTTGGAACAGGATGAGCAGATTTAGAGAGTGGAAATCCTGTAGTCTTACAAGGAAATGGAGAGAAGGTAGGAGAATGGGGTCGAGAGGAAAAAATAGGTCAGTGATAATTGAATGGTGGAGTATACTTAATGGGCCAAATAGCTTAATTCTGCCCCTGCTTATCTTATAAAGGATACGGGGAGAAAACGGTATGGGGTGGGGGGTATAGGGGAAGATGTGGGTGGTGATGGGATCCCAATGGAATTGGTGGAGGATGATATGGATGCAGGGGCTGGTGGGGTGAAAGGTGAGGATTAGAACATCAGTTCTGACTGAAAACAAAACTATATCAAATTAATGGAAACATAGAAAAATAGGTGCAGGAGTAGGACATTTGGCCCTTCGAGCCAGCACCTCCATTCAATATGATCGTGGTTGATCATCTAAAATTAGTACCCCGTTCCTTCTTTCCCCCCATATCCCTTGATTCCTTTAGCCCTAAGAGTTAAATCTAACTCTCTCCTAAAAACATCCAGTGAATTGGCCTCCACTGCCTTCTGTGGCAGAGAATTTCACAGATTCACAACAACTCTGGGTGAAAAATTGTTTCCTCATCTCAGTCCTAAATGGACTACCCCTTATTCTTAAACTGTGATCCCTGGTTCTGGACTACCCCAACAACGGGGACATTTTTCCTGCATCTAGCCTGTCCAATCCTTTAAGAATCTTATATGTTTCTATAAGATCCCCTCGCATCCTAAGTTCCAGTGAATACAAGCCCAGTCAACCCATTCTTTCATCATACAGTATGTCAGTCCCGCCATCACAGGAATTAACCTGGTGAACCTACGCTGCACTCCCTCAATAGCATTAATGTCCTTCCTCAAATTAGGAGACCAAAATTGCATTCAATACTCCAGGTGCGGTCTCTCCATGGCCCTGTACAACTGCAGTAGGATCTCCTTGCTCCTAAACTCAAATCCTCTCGCAATGAAGGCCAGCATGCCATCAGCTTTCTTCACTGCCTGCTGTACCTGCATGCTTACTTTCAGTGACTGATGTACAAGCACACCCAGGTCTCGTTGCACCTCCCCTTTTCCTAATCTAACACCATTTAGATAATAATCTGCCTTCCTGTTCTTGCCACCAAAGTGGATAACCTCATATTTATCCACATTATACTGCATCTGCCATGCATCTGCCCACTCACTCAACCTGTCCAAGTCACCCTGCACATAGCATCCTCATCGCAGCTCACACTGCCACCCAGCTTTGTGTCATCCGCAAACATGGAGATGTCACATTTAATTCCCTTGTCTAAATTGTTAAGATATATTGTAAATAAGTGGGGTCCCAGCACCGAGCCTTGCGGCACCCCACTAGTCATTGCCTGCCATTCCGAAATGGACCCGTTAATTCCTACTCTTTGCTTCCTGTCTGCCAACCAGTTCTCTATCCATGTCAATACCCTACCCCCAATACAATGTGCTCTAATTTTGCACACTAATCTCTTGTGTGGGACCTTGTCAAAGGCTTTTTGAAAGTCCAGATACACCACACTGGCTCGCCCTTATCCATTCTACTTGTTACATCCTCAAAAAATTCCAGCGGATTAGTCAAGCATGATTTTCCCTTCATAAATCCATGCTGACTTTGACTGATCCCGTCACTGCTTTCCAAATGCGCTACTATAACATCTCTAACAATCGACTCAAGCATCTTCCCCACTACCGATGTAAGACTAACTGGTCCATAATTCCCTGTTTTCTCTCTCACTCCTTTCTTAAAAAGTGGAGTTACATTGGCTACCCTCCAGTCCACAGGAACTGACCTGGAGTCGAGAGAACATTGCAAAATGATCACCAATGCATCCATGATTTCCAGGGCCATCTCCTTGAGTATGGGATGCAGACCATCAAAGGCCCTGGGGATTTATCTGCCTTCAGTCCCAACAGTTCACCTAACACCATTTCCTGACTAATGTGGATTCCCTTCGGTTCCTCCCTCCCACTAGATCCTCGGTCCACCAGTATTTCTGGGAGATTGGTTCTGTCTTCACTAAGGAAGGCATAAACAAAGTACTTGTTTAACTGTTCTGCCATTTCTTTGTTTCCCCATTATAAATTCACCTGTCTGACTGTAAGGGACCTACATTTGACTTCACTAGAAGCTTTTAGAGTCAGTTTTTATTTTCACCACTAATTTTCTTTCATGCTCTTCCACCCCCCCCCTCTTAATTAACTATTTGTTCAGTTCTAAATTTAACACTATCCTTGATTTCCCTCGTTAGCCACCGTTGAGCCGCCTTCCCTGTTTTATTTTTTCGCCAGACAGGGGTGAACAATTTTTGGAGTTCATCCATGCCGTCTTGAAATCTTTGCCATTGCATCTCCACCCTTAACCCTTTAAGCATAATTTGCCTGTCTATCCTATCCCATTCCCGTCTCATACCTTCAAAGTCTCCTTTCTGTAAGTTCAGGACCAAGTGGTTTGGTTTAGTTTCGAAATACAGCGTGGAAACAGGGCCTTTGGCCCCCTGAGTCCACGATGACCAGACACTAACGCCATCCTACATACACTAGGGACAATTTACAATTTTAGCGAAGCCAATGAACATCATTGGAGTGTGGGAGGAAACCAGAGGAAATGCACGCGGTCACAGGAAGAACGTGCAAACTCCGTACAGACAGCACCCGTAGTCGGGTCTCTGGCTCTGTGAGACAGCAACTCTACCGCCACGCCACTGTGCTGTCCCAGTGGTTGTCGAATTGAATAAATGAATTTGTGTCTTTGAAACATTGATTTTGCTGCTCCTCATAGCAAAACAAAGCTGGAATGTGTTTTATTTAACAAAACCAATTTGAGGGAAAGAAAAAATCCAGAGTGAAGAATAAGATTGCTGAGACGTAATGTTCCTTCCATTTGTATGAAATTTACCAATGTGGAGGTGGAAAATATAGGGACTGCTTTTCACAGATTAGAAGTCAGTAAAAGCTGAAGATAAATGTTAAAGAGCTTTTGTGTAGGAAGAATAATTTATTTTACTGTGTAAGGCCAGAGTTTCTAAACAAACGCCTTATTTATTCAATACATATTTGATTTAATATATGTGTGTGAATCAGTATTTGCAGATCTGTTGGGTCTTTTATTCCCCAGTTTGTGTTCCCTTTAATCCATTTTCCTTCCTTCCATTTTCCTTTACACCCTCCCTTCATTGTCTGTCTTGTGTAGTCTTTCTGTTCATATGTTAAAGCAGCAGAATTAAGCCATTTGGCCCATCAAGTCTACTCTGCCATTCTATCATGGCTGATCTATCCTTCCCTCTCAACCCCATTCTCCTTCCATTCTCCCCATAACCCCTGACACCGTTACTAAGTAAGAATCTGTCAATCTACACCTCAAAAATCTTTAAAAATTGGTTTGCAGTAATTTGGAGAAATTAATAGAGACCTCTCCATGTTCTTCAGAGATGCTGCACGACCCACTGAATTACTCCAGCACTTTGTGTCCTTTTGTGTAAACCGGCATCTGCAGTTCCTTGTTTCTATTAATAGAGAATTAATGTTGTAAATTATGAAAAGTGATGTGTGTGCTTGCTGAGAGAATTTTTATTGCGATAACTAGTTTACCTCCCCATTGCATATGTGCATTGAGTGGTGTACCAGCAATTCTAGACGTGGTAGTTAAGAGAAAATATTAGTTAGACAGAGGTTAAGGTGACCACACAATAATACTTATGGAAGACAGTGAGGTATTTTGATCGGGTGGATGTGTGGCGGATGTGGTCCGTTGTGTGGTTTAAAAAAATATTGGTCAGTGTTTATAATTAGTGGTCTCGCACTTAAGGTGGAGGAGGGCTAAATATTTTTTAAGCAGAGGTGTATCAAATATTGAGGAGAGTAGACGGGATGAATGCATATTTTACAGTAGGGGAATCAAGAACCAGAGGGCATAGCTTTAATTTAGTTTCATTTATAATTATTGTCACATGAACCGAGGTACAGCGAAAGGATTTTGTGTTGCGTGCTGTCCAGTCGGTGAAAAGATTATACATGATTACAATCAAGCTGTCCACAGTGTAGAGATGCAGGGTAAAAGGTATAATGTTCAGTGCTAAGTAAAGTCCAATTAAAGATAGTCCGAGGTTCTCCAATGAGGTAGATACCAGGTCTTTAGTTGTTGACAGAATGGTTCAGTTGCCTGATAACAACTGGGAAGAGATGAGAATGGCAATATTTAATAGGAACTTAAGGGGCAATGTTTTCACTCAGAGGGTGGTGGATCAATGGAATGAGATGCCAGAGGAGGGAGGGTTGAGGCAGGTGCTATAATAGTATTTAAAATACACTTGGGCAGGTACATGGATAGGAAAGATGTAGAGGGTTAATGAGACTAGCTTAGATGGGGCAACTTGGTCAGCATGGACACATTGGGCTGAAGGGCCTGGTTCTGTGCTGTTATGACTTTGGGCTGTGAATCTTTGGAGGTCCCATCCTTGAATGGTGGTGGAAGCAGAATTTTTGAATGATTTCAAGGTTGAGATAGAGGGATTCTGGACACGATAGGGAGTGAAGATGGGTGAGAATTTAGATTTGAGGTTACAGTAAGGTCAGCAAAGATTTTACTACAATGTGGAGCAGGTAGATGTTTGTATTCAAAGTATGCACTGACGTGTTTGACTTGAGGGCTGTTTTTCATTTGGCTGCTGCAAGAGCCTGCAAAGGAAATATGGGATTAATTCCAATGGTGGTTACAAACTGGTTTGAGAGATACAGTGCGGAAACAGGCCATTCGCCCCACCGAGTCCACGCCAACCAGCGATCCCCGTACACTAGCACTATCCTACACACTAGGAACAATTTACAACTTGCAGACGCCAATTAACCTGCAAAGCTGTATCTTTTTGGAGTGTGGGAGAAAACCGGAGCACCCGGAGAAAACCCACACGGCCACAGAGAGAATGTATATACTCCGTACAGACACACCTGTAGTCAGGATTTAACCCGGTTTTCTGCCGCTGTAAGGCAGCAATTCTACCACTGCGCCACTGTGCCATCCTAAGTTTTAGAGATACAGCATGGAAACGAGCACTCTGCCCACTGAGTCCACGCTGACCAATAATCACCCGTACAATCCTACAAACAAGGGACAATTTACAGAAGCCAATTACCTATGAACCTGCATGTCCCTACAGACAGCACCCATGGTCATGGATTGAACCCGGTCTCTGGGGCTGTAAGGCAGCAACTCTACTGCTGCACAACTGCGATGCCCACTTTGGTTTACTGGAGACAAGTTTTGAGATACCTGCAACTCAGCACGTCTGTCAAGAGTGCTCCACCCCTTGAGATAGTCACACTGCTGTGAATTAGGGTCTCAACTCAACATCACCCATTCCTTCTCTTCAGAGATGCTGCCTGACCCGCTGAGTTACTCCAGCATTAGGTCTATCTTTGGTGCAAGCCAGCATCCTTCCTACATGTTTCGTCTGCTGTAAATTAAAATTGGCTCCATTCCAGCTGCAGATTCCATTACCTCAATAACAAATGTTCAGAGACACTGATACAAGTGTCGACTGCCTACTTTCTCAACATTTTAGTTTTAAAATATTGCTGCCTAGTATTGTGTCTTGTTTAATTTACAACTGTTGCAGTATTTGAACATAGAACAGTACAGCACAAGATCTAACCTTTCAGCCCACAATGTCTATGCAGAACCTGATGCCAAGTCCAACTCTTATCTGCCTGCACATAATCCATGTCCTTTCATTCCCTGCATACCCATGCGCCTATTTTATTGCAGCGAAGCCAGGCAACTCTTTGCGTGGAGGTCCCAGAAGTGGACCTGATATCATTCATTACAGTCGCTCCGCTCTTTAAACTCTTTATTTCAACAGCAGCATTCCTTGCACTAAATCATTAAACAGTATTCCCTTTATCCTGTATCTGTAGTCTGTGGAACGCTCGATTGTAATCATGTCTAGTCTTTTCGATGACTGGATAGTATGCGATCAAAAAGCTTTTAACTGTACCTCGGTACATGTGACAATAATAAACTAAACTAAATGCCCCTCTCATACCTGCCTCCATTACAACCCCTGGCAGTGCTCACCAGGCACCCACCATTCTTTGTGTGTAAAGAAAACAAACATACCCCGCACATCTCCTTTAAACGTTACAGCTTTGCCCTCCAATACTTGACATTTCCACTCTAGAGGAAGAAGGATCTGACTGTCTACCCTATCTACGCCTCTCATAATTTTATATACTTCTGTCAGATCACCCTCTATTGAGGAGATAGGAATTATTTGAATGTTCTCTTTAAGTATTTGACTTAGTCATAATGTTATAACGTTATACAGCGTGGAAACAGGTTCTTCAGCCCAACTTGCCCACACCAACCAACATGTTCCATCCAGACTAGTCCCACCTGACTGTATTTGGCCCATATACCTCTAAACCTGTCCCATCCATGTACCTGTCTAAATGTTGCAATAGTCCCTGCGTCAACTACCTCCTCCGGCAGCTTGCTCCATACACCCAGCACCCTTTGTGTAAAAAAATAGTACTCCTTCGGGTTCCTATTAAATCTTTCCCCACTCACCGTACATTTTTATAAGAATAATAACTCTACTATTTGCAAAAGTAATATGTTTCTGAAAGGTAACTTATTAAATGAAATTCATGATTTTTTGGTGCATTCCTTTGTCAGAGTGTGACGAGCTATTCGTTATAGTGAAAAGTCACTTTGTATGTCAAGGACCTCGAAGAGCTTGAGGGATTGTAATGAAAATTCATAAATGGAATATTTGTAAATCAAAGAAATACTGTGTGAGCTAATCTTCGGAAACAAAGGGTTATTAGTGCAGTAACACAAATGTGATCTTGACAGTGTTGTCACAGATCATTTACACATAAACTAATCTGTCTTGCAAAGCTTCATGTGGAGTATTTTGTGTTGTGGCCTCGCAGCCCATGTTTCTGGTAAAACATCTTTTTCTATTCTTATCATGAACTCGGAGCATTGAATACAATTTATTATACGTTTGATGTTGTATAATTGTCCAAAAGGCTTTAAAGCCACACATAATTGCTTTAATATTTTTTATATTAAGGTATTAATGCAGGCAAATGGCACTGAGTTACAGCCATGATCATAGTACTGAGTAGGCGTGAGGGATTGAATTATCTCCTACTTTATATCTTACACTCTTATGTTGCAAAACTGTACTTGTCGAGAATATAATTCATTTATGTCACTTAATTGACCTGGAGATGTGCGGGACAAGTTTTTTTTTACACAGTGGTGGGTGCCTGGAACACACTGTCAGCAGTGGTGGTGGAGACAGATAAGCTGGTGGCATTTAAGAGGCTTTTGGAAAAGCAAATTGGATAAGGAGGGAATGGAAGGATATGGATCATGTGCATGGGTATTGTGGACAGAAGGGCCTGTTCTATTTTTGTAAATATTAAAAAAAAAATGCAAATAAGTTGTCATTATAAAAAGAATAAGCTGTCTTGAACTTTCAAAGGTTGTTTACCAATGAGAAAGATGGGAGAAGGCAGGAAAATGGGGTTGAGAGAGGGAAAGATTGATCAACCATGATTGAATGAGATTGAAGACAACAGGCCAGGCTGGTGAAGGGTCTCGACCCAAAACATCACCTATTCCTTTTCTCCAGAGACGCTATCTGACCCAGTCTATCTTTGGTTTAAACCAGCATCTGCAGTTTCTTCCTACCCTTACTGACTTCTCTGTCCTGGGCCTCCTCCACTGTCAGAGGAACAGCACCTCATATTTTGCTTGGGCAGCTTACAATACGTTGATTTCTCTAATTTCAAGTTACCCCTGCATTTCCTCCCCCTAGCACCGCCATTCAATATGATCATGGCGGATTATCCAACTCGGTATCCTGTACCTGCCTTCTCTTCATACCCCCTGATCCCTTTAGCCACAAGGGCCACATCTAACTCCCTCTTAAATATAGCCAATGAACTGGCCTCAACTACGTTCTGTGGCAGAGAATTCCACAGATTCACCACTCTCTGTGTGAAAAAAAAAATCTTATCTCGGTCCTAAAAGACTTCCCCCTTATCCTTAAACTGTTACCCCTTGTTCTGGACTTCCCCAACATCGGGAACAATCTTCTTGCATCTAGCCTGTCCAACCCCTTAAGAATTTTGTAAGTTTCTATAAGATCCCCCCTCAATCTTCTAAATTCTAGCGAGTACAAGCCGAGTCTATCCAGTCTTTCTTCATATGAAGGTCCTGCCATCCCAGGAATCAGTCTGGTGAACCTTCTCTGTACTCCCTCTATGGCAAGAATGTCTTTCCTCAGATTATGTATGGTTCCTGTTCCAGGCAAGTCCCAGGCTGTTGCGGGGCCTCCAGCAGCCACCTTCCTTGGATGACACGTCCCTCTCTTCGCCTTGTTTCCCCCCTCCCCCACTCCCCACCTCCTACATTCCTTCCTCTGGCTTCACAATTCGCGCTAGAGTCCGAGTCACTCTTCAATTTTTTTTCAATACCGCACCCTTTCTTTCGTCTCTGGTCTGTGTCTGACCATCAGCCGATCAAAACCCTCCCTCTTACCTGTGTTCACTTAGTACCTGCCTCACTTGTCCGACCCCCTCCTCTCTTCCAGCTTTCCTTCCCCCCCCCCACCCCTCCCCTCCCATCACAATCAGTCTGAAGGATCCTGACCCAATACATCACCTATCCATATTTTCTGGGGATGCTGCCTGATCCGCTGAGTTACTCCAGCACTTTGTATCTTTAAAAAAACAAACTAGTATCTGCAGTTCCTTGTTTCTAATTCCTGTACGTCACTCTGCAATGATACCTTTTCACCAGTGGTGGCTCTGCAGGACCTTGACTCTACAAGTTCTCATTTACTGATATGTCAAAGTACGTTAGAAAGATAATTGCTATCTTCATTACTGAATTGCATTATCTGCACCCTTTTATTCACTCTTGTGTATCATCCTCAATAATAGTTTAGCTTTTGTCAGCATTCTGCTGCCTCTCTATATTGAAGGGCTCAAAATAATCAATGGTACCTTAACAATAATACTTTATTGTCACATATACCGAGGTACAGTGAAATTCTCCTGTTGCAGGCAGTTCAGTTGAAGTATACATAAGCACAATCATAGTTAAGTACGAGTATATATGAATGGTGGTAGAGTTGTTGCCTTACAGCACCAGAGACTCGGGTTCGATCCTGACTACAGGTGCTGATGTATGGAGTTTGTACGTACTCCCTGTTACTGCGTGGGTTTTCTCCAGGTGCTCTGGTTTCCTCCCACATTCCAATGACGTACAAGCTTGTAGGTTACTTTGTATCTGTAAATCGTCCATAGTGCATAGGATTAGAATCAGTGTATGGGTGATCATTGGTCTTCGTGGGCTGAAGGACCTGTTTTCATGCTATATCTCTAAAACTTAAAACCAAATACATCGAGACAGTACACTGGAGGTGCCATGTTTCAGTGCCATTTTTCATGATTCGTCCTGGTGACATTGCGTGGCGGCCTGGCCAAGCGAAGTTATTGGTGTCCTCCAATAACGTACAAACTCCGTGCCGCCCAATCCGTGTGCACGGCCACGTGGAGCGGTGCCCGATCCAATCGAGCCCGAGGCTGCTGCGACCTGCTCCACCGATGCCTCAATCCGGACACGTCGATCCATGAATCGGTCTTTGTGTTCCAGGGGTGGCTATAGGCCATGCTCAGAGGTAGGGTGGGTTGTTCTTGCATAGATCCAGCACAAATCTAAAGGGCTGAATGGCCTCCTGTGCTGTATTCTTGCAATGAATCTACATAGGAAACATACAAATCATTTTAGAAAGACCATTTAAATGAATCTACCTTTTACGTTGACTTCTTTAGTTTAGTTCGAGATAGTGTGGAAACAGGCCCTTCGGCCCACCAAGCCCGTACCGACCAGCGATCACACTAAGGACTCCTTTATAATTTTACCAAAGTCAATTAACCTACAAACCTACAAACCTGTATGTTTTTGGAGTGGGGGAGGAAACCGGAGCATCTGGAAAAAAACGACGCGGTCACAGAGAGAACGTACAAACTCCATAATTGAACCCAGATCTCTGGCGCTGTGAGGCAGCAACTCTACCTCTGTGCCACTGTGCCGCCCGGCAAAGCTCAGTTATTTTGTGTGGAGGGAATGGGTAAATGCGAAAATGCATTACTTTCACAATAACTAGAAATATTTGTCATGAACAAAATAAAGTTTACAATAAAACCTGCAGAAGATTATGCATCACAATAGCTCAGTTATATTTTTTTATTGTGAGTTGTCTCTTAGGAATCTTATTAAAGTCTTTGATGGAAGGCATCAGACTCTCGCAAGCTTACTGAACTGGGTGAATTAAATTAGCTCTGGACATTGACAGAGTTAGCTGTTTAAATAGATTAGTCGACCCGCTGGCATGGACATCTTCTAGTGCCTGGTTAAAACGGGTATCTTGCCCATTGGAAATTGGACTGTGCACCTTTGGATGCGAGTTCACCGCGATGCATCTCGCATTTATTTTTGCCATCATTCATGAAAATAATAACATTATCAATGCCCATAAAGATTATTTCTACTGATGGGGATTAGTCACAATGCATAGCCTGGAGCCCTTGTTTTTAATTCCCGGTACATATAAGTAGCAAATCTCACAGCAATATAGCACCAATACACAAATCAAATGGATAGTGACTGCTGCTATCAGACACAAAGGTCACGACTTCCCTGCATTTTAGTACAAGATCCTACTTTCATAGGTACCTTGATGGTCTGGTACCTTGCTTAGGCTTGGGGCCACTCAAGACACATATCCTTTGAACCATTATATGTGAGCTGTCCACACTGTACAGAGAAGTATGTTCCCCACCATTGTCTCCCTCCCCTGTCCCTTCTTCACCTCTTGCCTTCTCTCTCATGGCAGCCATTTTGCTATTTCACTTTGGCCATCATGGGGAATGCACTATTGAACCTTGGAAAGTACAGAGCAGGAACAGACCCTTCACCCCTTGATGTCTATGCTGAATATGATGCCAAATTAAACTAATCTTCTCTGCCTGCACATGATCCATCCCCTACATATTCATGTGCCCATCATGTGATACAGGGATAGGGTAGGGTACTGAACCCGAGGTCAAAGGTCAATCATGATTTTGGGGAATTGCAGAGCAACTTTGACGACACAATGGCCTGCATCAGCTTGTACTTCTTATTTTATGTGATAACCCGAGTGGGTAGATTTTGAGATGTGTTGGGTTCAATTTAAACTTCATGTTAATGCTCTATCTAATTTGAACCCAATGCTTAGAATTCGTCCCCATTGCAAAGATGCTTCAATACAACTTTATGTAAACGTGAGTTGTTCCTGTTAATAATTGTTTGATTGCAGTTGGTGTGGTGCAGTGGCGCAGCGGTAGAGTTGCTGCCTTACAGTGCCAGAGACCCAGGTTTGAACCTGACTATGGGTGCTGTCTGTTTGGAGTTTCTGCATTCTCCCGTGACTGTGCGGGTTTTCTCCGTGTGCTCTGGTTTCCTCCCGCATTCCAATGACGTACATGTTTGTAGGTTCATTGGTTTTGGTAAAATTGTAAATTGTCCCTAGTGTGTAGGATAGTGTTAGTGTACGGGGTGATCTTTGGTCAGTGCAGACTTGGAGTACTGAAGGGTGTGATTCCACGCTGCATCTCTAAAGTCTATAGATTGAACGATACAGGACGGAAACGGGTCCTTTCGCCCACCGAGTCCACACTGACCATCGATCACTCGTTCATGCTAGTTCTCCCGCTTTCGCATCCACTCCCTGCACACTGGGGGAAATTCACAGAGGCCAATTAACCTACAAACCCACTAGGTTTGGGCTGTGAGCATTACATCGTCGGGAGCTTGCAGGTCACAGGTTGGTGACCTGTTTTTCTGGGGCTCCCGCAACTACAGCTGCGTCCGCTGGACTGGAGGGCGGCAGCTTCGGCAGCTTCGACCACCCCGGGCCGCGGAGTTTGAGCCGGCCCGTCGCGGAGCACGGATTCGGCCGCTGGACTGGCTTACCATCACCCGGCGGGGCCACAGCATCAGAAGCCTGGATCGCCTCAGCGCAGAGGGCGAACAAAGCGGGAAGAGACAGAGACTTTAAGACTTTTGCCTCCATCACAGTGAGGAGGTGCCTGGTGAACTCACTGTGGTGGATGTTAATTTGTGTTTATTGTGTGTTTTGTCATTTATTATTATATGTATGACTGCAGGCAACGAAATTTCGTTCAGACCGAAATGTCTGAATGACAAATAAAGGAATCTCTAATCTCTAATCTCTAACATGGAGCACCTGGAGGAAGCCCACGGAGTCGCGTGCAAACTCCACACGGACAGCACATGAGGTCAGGATCCAACCTGGGTCTCTGGCGCTGTGTGGCGGTGGCTCTACCAGCTGCAATCTCTCGAGTTTCACAGTAAAACGATGAACGCTGAAATTTTTACCAGCTAAACTGGCACTCAGCATTTTCTTGCATGTTTAAAGGGAATTATTTAGCAGGTCGTGAAAGTACAAAGGATGTGCAAAGATACCCACTGACTGGATGTGTGATATATAAGACGATCATTAATGTTTAATTTATTTTCTTTCTCTCTGCTCCTGGGGATTTTGATACATTACTTCACCTGATCTGTCTTGAATTGTTTGCAGCACAGAAGGTTTGTGCCATCTTCCCAGTGGGTATATGGAAAAAACCCAGAAGGGAACTCCCAATTAGTTTGTTTATTTGATGCCAGAGAAGCCTTCTTTTCAAACTCTGAAACGGAGGTGTCATTGTACCGGTTCCAAAATGTGCTTAAAGACTTGAAGCTTGGCCAGTATTAGTCATACTTGCTGCGTTAGTGATTGCAGGTTTTCCAAAATAACTTCCAGAACCTACCATCGTCATTTGACTACCTAATTCTTGATGGAACAAATCTTTACATATTAAAAAATGTAAGTCTTTAGACTTTAGAGATACAGCGTGGAATCAGGCCCTTCAGCCCACCGAGTCCACACTGCATATAGTCATCCTCTCTAAATGTCAAATGACTTAAGGTGGCGCAGCAGTAGAGTTTCTGCCTCTCAGCGCCAGAGACCCGGGTTTGATCCTGACTACGGGTGCTGTCTGCACGGAGTTTGCACGTTCTCTCTGTGACCTGCGTGGGTTTTCTCCAGGTGCTCCGGTTTCCTCCCACACTCCATAGACGTGTAGGTTTGTTGGTTAATTGGCTTCTGTAAATTGTCCCTAGTGTGCAGGATGGAACTAGTTTAGGGGTGATCACTGGTTGGCGTGGACTCGGTGGGCTGAAGGGCCTTGTTTCCACACCGTATCTCTAAACTAAAGTTAAGAATAGAAAGAAAATCACAAGAGTTGAAGCGGGTGTTATTTTTTTAAAATGAAGTACGGGTTATAGAAATAGAAAGAGGATTAAAAAAAAAGATGACAAAAGCAGAAAATAAGATAAGGATGAAAGGAAAAGAAGGTGTGAATGGAGATGTGGTGAGTGGCTAAACGATGTGCCCCAGTATTGCTGGTGCCATTGACGGAAGATAAATGCAGAATAATAGCTGGCAGTGAAAAGCAACATGTTCCTTGAATTGATGTCCTTAAGAAAATCAATGGCTCGAGATGAAATCACTTCTTGCTTCTCTGAAACACTTTCTCGCTCTTTACACTGGATACATTTTTTACATACCAGGAGGCTGTTTCACTTGGCTGCAGAGTCTGGAACGATGGTTCATTTTCCCATGAAAATGTCAAAGCCATTTCTGATTGAGATTTAAAAAAAATGTTTTCACTCCAAAACTCTTGACTTCTCTATTCTCCAGACTCGAGAGCTAAGTACAGCTACATTGGAAAATTATAGCAATTATTATTTTTTTTATTTTGGAAGATATTGCTTGGAACCGTCCCTTTGACCCATCGAGTCCACTCTAAACATCGATCACTTGTTTGCAGTAGCTTTGTCATTCCACTTTCTCAACTCCCTACACACTAGGAATGGTTTTCAGACCTGTACTTCTTGCCCGATGGGAGAGGGGGGAAGAGGGAGTTGCCAGGGTGAGACTGGTCCTTGATTATTTTGGTGACCTTGCCGAGGCAGCGCGGCGTAGATGGAGTCAATGGAAGGGAGGTTTCCTTGTGTGATGGTCTGGGCTGCGTCCACAACTCTCTGCAATTCCTTGCGATCTAGGGTGAAGCTGTTAAACTCAGGGCTACATTGTGCATTGTGAGCTCTTGTGAGTCATGACTATGAATAAGCTGCAAGTTATCGAGGGTCTGTGAACCGATGGAAAATTGTACCTTATTGGCTGATGGAGCAACCACAAGAGAGCAACAATCTGCTGTTACTTTGTGTTTTTATTGGCCATACGACTCAAGGAGCAAAATTAAGCCATTCGGCCCGTCGGGTTTGCTCCGCTTTTTGATCGTGGCTGATTCTATCTTTGCCTCTCAACCCCATTCTTCTGCCTTATCCCTGTAACCTTTGACACCCTTGCTAATCAAGAAAATATGTCAATAGAGGATGTTCACACAAGAAACTACAGATGCTGGAACCATAAGCAAAACAAAAAAGTGTTGGAGAAACTCAGCGGGTCAGGCAGCACCTGGGGAAGAAATAGATAGCTCACATTTCGCGTCGAGACTTGTCCACAGACTGAAGAGTGTCCTGACCTGCAACACTATCTGTCCATTCCAGATGCTGCCTGACCCATTGAGTTACAATAGATGATGGTCTTTCCATAAGTGGCATATCATAGAGCGGCACAGTGGCACAGCAGTAGAGTTGCTGCCTTAAAGCTCAAGAGACCCTGGTTTTGTCCAGACTACGGGGCATTGTCTGTACGGTGTTTGTATGTTCTCCCCGTGACTGCGAGGGTTTTCTCCAGGTGCTCCTGCTTCCACCCACACCCCCAAGACGTACAGGTTTGTAGGTTGACTGGCTTTGGTAAAATTGTAAAAAATTGCCCCGATATATAGCAGTCCATACCGTGAACAGCAGAAACTGTAGATGAGGTTGGAGCAGGTGCAAGTGAACCTCTGCCTCTCCTGAAAAGACTGCCGGGGTCCCTGGATAGAGTCGAGGGAAGAGGTATGGGGACAACTGGTGCTTTTCGGTGAGACAAAGCGCAGACTGGACGACCATTTCGCTAAACACTTTAACACCCCTTCCCATACTGACATTTCTGTCTTGGGCCTCCTCCATTAGTCAGAGTTCAACCAAATGCAAACTGGAGGAACAGCACCTCATATTTCGCTGGGGCAGCTTATAACCCAGTAGTATGGATATTGATTTCTCTAACTTCAAGTCTCTCTCCGTCCCACCCCTCAACCTAGTCATCGTAGTAGTTTCACTGTTGTCCTGTTGAGTTTCTATGTCTGTGTAACTCATCATCACTGCCACCCATGGACCATTGTGGGCTCCACCTTTCCTTGATTATCATTACTTTTTGCATACTTTTATTAATTTGCTCTCTCTATATTACCATCTATATCTCTCGTTTCTCCTTCCCCTGACTCTCAGTCTGAAGAAGGTTCTCGACCCGAAACGTCACCTACTCTTTTCCTCCAGAGATGCTGCCTGACCTGCTGAGTTACTCCAGCACTTTGTGTCTATCTTTGATTTAAACCAGCATCTGCAGTTCCTTCCTACAAATGAATGAAAGGAAAGCCAAAGGAGAAATCAAAGAACAAAGAATGAGTTAATGTGGTCTTAGGGACAGAGCATGAGAAAACACGGGGGGGTGGGGGGGGGGGGGGGGGGGTGCAGCGAGAGAGGGTGTTGCAGAATTCCTGTCGGAGAGAGGAGGGGAACCTCTTCAAAGTAGGCATGCCTTGAGGAGATTTTGCAGTGGAGCAGACAAAATTTGTTGGCAGGAACTGCAGATGCTGGTAGCCACAAAGTGCTGGAGTAACTCAACGGGTCAGGCAGCATCTCTGGAGAAAAGGAATAGGTGACGATCACCTATTCCTTTCCTCCAGAGATGCTGCCTGACCTGCTGAGTTACTCCAGCACTTTGTGTCTATCTTCTGTGTAAACCAGCGTCTGCAGTTCCTTCCTACACATCTGCGCTAAACTAATGTGCGGCATTAGTACTGACAAAAAGAAAATTAATAGAGGGCCAAGATCAACAATCAGGCCATTGGGAATTTTTTGAATGTAAGATGGAACAATAATGGAATTATTTGCGCAGAAGGCTGTGGAGGCCAAGTTAATGGATTTTTTAAGACAAGATAGATTCTTGGTGAGTATGGGTGTTAGGGCTTATGGGGAGAAGGCTGGAGAATATAGGAGATCTAGGTCAGCATTGGTTAAATGGCGGAGTAGACTTGATGGCCGAATGGCCGAATCCTGCTCCTATCACTTATGACCTTATGATGACTTTATTGAAGCTTAAAAGTGAGTTGTATAATAAGATTTTGATGTTTCCAATATGAAATAAAATAGAAAGGAAAAGAAAAAGAAAAAAAGAAAATAAGGAGCTGGGGTAAATCTGTTATATTTACCCCAGCTCCTTATTTTCTTTTCTTTTTTGAATGTGGAAAACAAAGGCTATTGAAATGATATTGAATCATCAGTAAGCTTATAAAAGCTATGCAGATAATTTAAGGTAGCAGGTCTGGTAGTGGTTTTGAAAGTGGTCCCATTGTGGATGATAATGAGATGTCAAATCAAAACATCACTCAATTTTATCGGGTAGACGGAATTAAACTCTTACCAACTTACCTGCAGATGTAGATGAAGATAAGTTGGTATTTCTTTAATGGAGGATTCATTCAATAATTGAAGCAGTAATCCATGGAGAAAATGTGAATTACTCAAAAGATCCGTGCTTGTATTATGATGATGTTTCTGATTCTGTAATCCCTCAATGTTCTTGTGACTAAGCTAGTCAGAGGAACTGCAGTTGCTAGACTACGATTAAGATGTTTAATTTTTGTCATGTTTTGATTTTGTGGTACTTCCAATATTGATGGGGAGAAGGGGATGAATGTTCACAACGTGGCAACAGTGGGTAAGCAACTTTATAAAAGGATAGAATATGGATCACTACAGCACAGGAATAGGCCCTTTGGCCCACAATGTCTGTGCTAAACATGACACCCGGATAAATTAATCTCATCTGCCTGCCCAGATCCATATCCCTCCATTCCCTTCACATCAATGTGCCAATCTAAAACTGTCTTAAATGCCACCATCACATTTGCTTCCAGCCCTGGCAGCGATTTCCAAGCAACCACCACTCTCTGTAAAAAAAATTTTTTTAAACGCCCCACACATCATAATATTTTCTCCTCCCACCTTAAAGCTTTGCCCCCTAGTGTTAGACATTTCCAACCAGGGAGAGGTTCTGACTGCCTACCATCTCTATGCCTCTCACGATTTGCTATACTTCTATCAGGTCTCCCTGCAACCTCTGATGTTCCAAAAAAAAGCAATCCAAGTTTTTCCGACTTTGTTGTAGTTTATACCCCGTAATCCAGGCATCATTCTGGTAAACCTCTTCTGCCCCCTCTCTAAAGCTGCAACTTCCTGTAATGAGATATGTCATAACTGGTTCATCACACTGATGATAAGCAAAGTGTGACATTTGCTATTTTCAATGTACAAGATGTGGCTGAGACTGCATTTGGAGTATCGCATTCAGTCTTGGTCACTCTGTGATAAGAGAGTTGTCGTTCAGCTGGAAAGAGTACAGAGAAGATTTATGAGGATGGTGCCAGGACTAGAGGTTCTGAGATTTTGGGAGAGATAGGACATTACTCTTTGGAGCACAGGAGGCTAAGAGGTGATCTTATCGGGGTGTGTGTATAGAATGATCAGCAGAATTGATGGGGTGATTCCATAGCCTTTTATCCAAGGTAAAGGAATCAAGAACCAGAGGACATTGGTTTAAGGTGAGAGTGGAGAGATTTAATAGAAACCAAGGGGGAAACTTCATCACTCAGAGGGTGGTGGGTATAAGAAATGAGCTACCAGAAGTGGTAGTACTATAACTACATTTAAAAGACGATAGGAAAGGTTTAAAGGGATATTGGCCAAATTCGGATAAATGGCACTAGCTTAGATGAGGCTTCTTGGTCAGCGTGGACAAGTTGGGCTGCAGGGCCTGTCTCTGTGCCATAAAACTCTATTAACAAATATTTTCAAAGGGAAGAAAATAAGACAATTAAGAACCTGGGTGAGGTAGAGATAATGAGAGGAGGTAGGCATGGCGTGCACTGATCAGCAAAGTGGTTAAGATTAAACTGCGTGTTTCTGTGCTGTGTTTTTTCTATGTAATTATATGGAACTATTTTCAAACCTTAAGTACCTTTAGCTCCCTGTGATGAAATAATTACTTTCATTTCATTACTTGAAATTTAATTGGACCACATTCTCCCGATCATCTGCATAATCTTTTTTTTTTTTTTAACAGATGCCACCTAAATAATTTCATTAACTGTCCATTATTCTGTTTTTGTCTTTCCGCTGTTACCATCTATGAATAATTTATAAATTTGGATAATAAGAAACTAAATACAGTAACCAACTAATGAATGGTGTAAAATGGAGACGCGAGGAACTGCAGATGCTGGAAAACACAAAGTGCTGGAGGCTAATTAGCCAACGAACCCGCCCGTCTTTGGGATGTCGGAGGAAACATTGGGACAACCGGGGAAAACCTACGAGGTCACAGGGAGAATGTACAAACTCTACAATAGATAGTAAATGAGGTCAGGATTGAACCAGGGTCTCTGGCGCTGTAAGGCAGCTGCTCTACCAGCTATGCCACCTTGTCAACCCAAATATTGAAGGGCTCTATGTCTTGTTCTTCTTGCTCCTGTTATGTTCTTGCATACAGGAAGTCACATTTTTGGTGTTTGTAGAAGATGTTGATTCATTAGGTCATGAGATAGGAGCAGAATTAGGCCTTTCGGCCCATCAAGTCTACGCCATTCAAACATAGCTGATCTATCTCTCCCTCCTAACCCCATTCTCCTGCCTTCTCCCCATAACCCCTAACAACCGTACTAATCAAGAATATGTCTATCTCTGCCTTAAAAATATCCATTGATGGCTTCTACAGCCTTCTGTGACAAAGTATTCCACAGATTCATCACCCTCTGACTAAAGAAATTCCTCCTCATCTCCTTCTTAAAGGATTCAGTAGTTTACCTTCTTGGCTTCTTGATATTTTTTTAAGATCAGTACCTCATCTTTACATTCAACTCTCTTCGCCAGGGAAATCTGATAGTTTTACATGGAATAAGAAAATACTAATTACAACTTATCTGTGGTTGCCATGGGAACTTGCTGCTAATGAATCTCGAGGGTTTCTTTACTCTTGTTAGTGTGTTTATGAGTTGACACTTCCGAACCATCAAGTTTCCATGGAATAAAGTTACTATGGTAACAAAGTCACCATTAGGTTTGTATAAATTACCCACATTAAACAGATGAAGGACTTGCTTGATTTTCTTTGATTTGTAAGTGTGTGACATTTGAAAAAACTTATTCTCATTTAGTTTAGAGATACAGCACAGAAACAGGCCCCAAGGCCCACTGAGTCCACAGCGACTAGTGATCCCTACACATTAACACTACCCTACACACACTAGGGACAATTTACATTTTATGCCAAGCCAATTACCCTACAAACCTGTACGTCTTTGGATACAGCACCCGTAGTCGGGTTCGAACCCGGGTCTCTGGCGCTGTAAGGCAGCAACTACCGCTGCGCTGCCGTGCCGCCCATGTTGTCCGGCAGAGATGAAAATTAACCATTTACGATCCACTGACATGTTTTAGATAGTACTAACTTGGGTCATCCGTTCACACTTGTTCTATGTTATCCCACTTTCGCATCCATTTCTTACACACCAGAGACAATTTACAGAGGCCAATTAACCTCTAAGCCCACATGTCTTTGTGATGTGGGAAGGTAACCGGGAGAACGTGCAAACTCCACACAGACTGCTTCAGAGGTCGGGATTGAACCCGCGTCTCTGGTGTCGTGAGGCAGCAGCCCTGCGCCGCCCATTAACAAGGATGTGGCCAGGACTCGACGGCCTGAGATTATGAGGAGAGCCTGAGCTATAGGGAGAGGTTAAGCAGGATAGGATTTTATTCCTTGGAGCACAGGAGGATGAGGTGTGATCTTATAGAGCTATACAAGATAATGACAAGAATAGACAGAGTGAATACACAGTCTTTTATCCGGAGTTGTGGAATCAAGAACCAGAAGGCATAGATTTAAGGCGCGGGGGAAAGATTTAATAGGAACCTAAGGAGCAACTATTTTACACAAAGGGTGGTAATTATATGGAACGAGCAGCAGGATTAGGTAGTTGAAGCAGGTACCATCACAACTTAAAAAAAATTTGGACAAATACATGGATAGGATAGGTTTAGAGGGATATGGGCCAATTGCAGGCTGGTGGGACTTGTGTGGATGTGTCACTGAAAATGGCTCGATTGTAATCATGTATTGTCTTTCCACTGACTGGTTAGCCCGCAACAAAGGCTTTTCACTGTACCTCGGTACATGTGACCATAAACTAAACTAACTACTGCAGATGGGGCGTGTTGGTCGGCGTGGACAAGTTGGGCTGAAGGGCCCGTTTCCACTCTATGATTTTATGACTCAATTGAGTACTAGCAAGGAGGTAAGACATTAAACATGCACAGATTGGCAAGATAATAATCCCTGAAGTTCATTCGCCGAGCAAATTTTATTTTAACTATACGTGACCATCGATTGATATTTTTAGTCAAACAAGGATGCATATTATACCCAGTTTATGCTGTGATTCTTGCTAAATAACAACAAAATCAATAGTAGTTTCCTTGTTTAAAACGCCTGACTGTTGTTTTCATGTGTTTGACAGCATGATTTGCTTGAAATCAATTTTAAAGCCCTTACGAGTTTCAGAGACTCGATTATCGTCTGAGTTTTTGATCTTATCAACATCTCATCATGGATTTTAACATTGTAGCTGCTTTACAAAATAAATACTCCTTTCCAAAGTAAATGCATTTAGTTGCTGTCGCCTCTCTGATTTTTTTTTAAACTTCCTCCAATTTTCTCTCCTTATCTCTTCTCCAAATTATGTTTAGCTACTTGTTTCTGTTTATTCTTTACCGAGTAATTATCCAGTTTGTCATTTGAGATGAGATTATTTTCCGTTCATTAGGATCTGCTCCGTATATTTCTGAGTACAAATTTGGAAAAAAGATTTCTCATCTCCTCACTTTTCATGCCACCTCCGGAGGCCATTCAGTCCATCAAGTCTATGCCAGCTCTCGGGGTATGTCCATCAGACCACTTCCACCCACTTCCTTCCCTAGTGTCATTTCGTCTTTAGTTTAAAGATACAGTGTGGAAACAGGCCCTTCGGATGACTGTCCAGCAATCACTTGTACGCTAGTTCTATCCTACACACTAGGGACAATTTATAGAAGCCAATTAACCTACAAACCTGCACGTCTTTGGAATGCGGGAGGAAACGACGCACCCAGAGAAAACCTATGCAGTCACAGGGCGAACGTACAAATGCCGTACAGACAGCACCTGTAGTCGGGATCGAACAGGGGTCTCTGGCGCTGTAAAGGAGCAACTCTACGCCACCGAGCCACTCTGTTCAGTGGAGAGCAAGAATTCATCACATGAGCATGATTGTACAGTCAATTGACCTTAACATAACCGCACATATACTCTACACCTGCACTGGTCCTGGCATCAACACAAAACTGTGAAAGAACAATAACCACCCAATGAGAAGAGAATATTTTTGGTAAAAGGAGACCACCCTGGGATGCTTGAGTTCCCAAGCAACGAGCCCACCCAGGAGGATCCAAGATAGTGTGACCACAAGCACCACCCTTGTGGAGCCCTTAGTAGGAGCATTGTTTCTCCGTTTAAAATGCATTACCATTGGCAGCACAGTGGCACAACAATAGTGTTACTGCCTTACGGCATCAGAGACCCAGGTTCAATTCTCACTACGGGTGCTGTCTGTACAGAGATTGTACATGTGGGTCTGTACAGAGTTCTCCCTGTGACCATGTGGGTTTTCTCCGGGTGCTCCGGTTTCCTCCCACACTCCAAAGACATGCAGGTTTGGAGATTAATTGGCTTTGGAAAAAATTGTAAATTGTCCCCAGTGTGCAGGACAGTGCTAGTGTTCGGGGTGATCGCTGATTGGCGCGGACTTAGTGGTCCGTAGAGCCTGTTTCCAAACTGTATCTTGAAAGTCAAGATTGGAAGGAACAGTGAGGAGATAAAGCCATTTTTACTTCATATTCCGCAAGCGCAGTCTCTTTGGTGGTACAGCATGGAGATAGTCTTATCTGCAAGACAATTCCTACAAAGAGTGACCTATTTTTTTTAAATTTAACAGTTCACAATACGTCCTTGGACAGTGGTGAGCTTGCAAACAGGAGGAATTAAGGCCATGTGCAAAGGCACAGTGAAATTATTTTCTTTCATGCAGTCCAGTAAGGTATTGCCATGTGTAGGAAGAAACTGCAGATGATGATTTATAGACACAAAATACTGGGGTAACTCAGCGGGACAGGCAGCATCTCTGGATAGAAGGAATGGGTGACGTTTCGGGTTGAGACCCTTTTTCAGAAGAGCTTATCCCCGATTAACAAAGTGTACAGAAATACTCCACTGTGCCCGCATGCAAGCGGCGCCATGTTTTGGCGCTATTTTCAAAGTCCAGTCTGCCCCTCTAGTTCTTATGAGTGGTGCTCGTTCCAGGCAAGCCACAGGCTGCTGCGGGGCCTCCAGCCGTCGCCTTCCTTCATCGCAATGGCCCTCTCCTCGCACGTCCACCTTTATGCCCCAGGGGGTGAGAGCCTCCCGCAGCCGTCCTTGAGGGTGGGGTGGGCCAGACCCTGGTTCCCTCTCCTCACATGATCACTCACAGTGGCAGTGCATTACACATACAGGCTTGGTGGTCAGGTGGACTATTCCTGCTCTCATTTTCTTCTATTGTTTAGTTTAGAGATACAGCGCGGAAGCAGGCCCTTCGGCCCACCGAGTCCGTTGTGTGATCTGTATATTTGCATGTTCCTGTATGTTTGTGTGAGCTGTATGTTCCTTCTGCTTAGTTTCTTGATGATTTGCCCGTGTCTAAAACAAAATCTTAATTGGTAAACCATCGAAAGTATCAGCTTGTCATTTCTGGCACCTTATTGGAAAAAGGCAAGGCTTAGTACTTCACGGGGGGGGGGGGGGAGGGGGCACCTTAACAATAGCTGTTCCTCCAGTAAAATTACCAGTTAACTGTTAGTTGCTGGTGGAGTGGCCAATTAAGATATATTTGAATAACATCACGGGCACACAATTGCAATTGAAAGCATTGTGGTGTTTCACATTATTAACAGAAGCTTTGTTGTATTATTCCCAGAGGGTGAAAGACATTGTGGAGGAGCTCAGCTGAAAATTGGGAACAAAATGTATCCTATGTTTTGAACAATTTGGAGAAGTACCAACACAGAGCATAGAACAGTGCAGCACAGAAATGGGCCCTTCAGGCCACATTGTCCATAAAAACATGACATATAGCAGAATTAGACCATTCAGCCCATTGAATCTAGTCTGCCATTCAATCATAGAAACATAGAAAATAGGTGCAGGAGTAGGCCATTCGGCCCTTCGAGCCATCACCATCACCATGATCAGCCGTCATTCAATATGATCATCCAAAATCAGTACCCCGTTCCAGCTTTCTCTCCATATCCCTTGATTCCATTAGCCCTAAGAGCTATTTCTAACTCTCTCTTGAATACATTTCCAGAGAATTCCACAGATTCACAACTCTCTGGGTGAAAAGGTTTTTCCTCATCTCAGTCCTAAGTGGCCTACCCCATATTCTTGAAATGTGACCCCTGGTTCTGGAATCCCCCAACATGAGGAACATTTTTCCTGCATCTAGCCAGTCCAATCCCTTAAGAATTTTATGTTTCTATAAGATGCCCTCTCATTCTTCTACATTCCAGTGTATAAAAGCCCAGTCCATCCATTCTTTATAAATCATGGCTGATCTAATTTTCCCTTTCAACTCTACTCTCCTGCATTCTCCCCCTAACCTTAGATGCACATCCTAATCAAGAAATAATGAATCTCCATCTTAAAAAATACCCAGTTAAGACGGCATGGTGGCACAGCGATAGAGTTGTTACCTTACAACGCTAGAGACCCAGGTTTGATCTGTTGCTGTCTGTTTGGAGTTTTATGTTCTTCCCGTGCCCGTGTGGGTTTCCCCGGGTGCTCCAGTTTCCTCCCACATGCCAAAGACGTACAGGTTTGTAGGCTATTTTGGCTTTGGTAAAAATTGTAAATTGTCCCTAGTGTGTAGGATAGTGTTGGTGTATGGGATCAGTGGTTAGCACGAACTCGGTGGGCCGAAGGGCCTGTTTCCACGCTGTATCTCTAAAACTAAAACTAAAAAAACCTGTCTTGGCCTCTGGCCGTTTGTGGCAATGAATTCCATAGATTCACCACCCTCTGTCTGAGTGAACATGATCCAGCCAAAGTGAACTAATCTCAAAATAGACACACAATGCTGGAGTAACTCAGTGGGACAGGCAGCATCTCTGGAGAGAAGGAATGGGTGAAGTTTCGAGGTCGAGACCCTTCTTCAGACTCTCATCACATCTTGCTTGACCCGCAGCCTCCATTTCCTGCATATCCACGTATCTATATAAGAGCCTCTTAAACGCTACTACCGAGTGTCTCCACCATCACCCCTGGCAGCGCGTTTCAGGCTCTCCCCACCCTTATGTGTAAAAAAAAACCTTGCCCAGTCCTTCTCTGTTAAATTTTGCACCACTCACCTTATAGCTATGGCTTCTACAAACTTTAAATGATAATCAAAGACCATAAGAGAAATTGGATTGGGAAAGCTAATTCTTCCACTAATCAACAAAGAAAACAAAGTCTATCATAGCAATGAATTATCTATCCTTAAACTGACAAGGATTCTACCTCCAGACCATTTTTTAAATGTCGCTCACTCTTTGCCCACCAAAGAAGTGTAACATCCTTTGTGAGTTTCACTGCTTTATCTGCTACTGGTTAGCACGCAACAAAAGCTTTTCACTGTACCTCTGTAAACGTGACAATAAACTAAACTGAAAACTCTCATTTTTAAGTGATATTCTGGATATATATGGTTATACATTTAGCTTGTTTAATCAGGGACCAATTCATTGCTGCTTTTTATTGATTAATTAAATTGAAAGATACAGCATGGAAACAGGCCCTTTGGCCCATCGATCACCGGTTTACCCATTTTCACGTCCACTCCCTACACACCAGTGGCGATTTGACAAGGCCAATTAACCTATAAGCATGCATGCCTTTGGGACGATGAAGGAAACCAGAGCATCCGGTAGAAACGCAGGTTGTCAAAGGGAGAACGTGCAAACTCCACGCATGCTGCGCCCGAAGTTGGAGTCAAACTCGGTTTTCTGGCGCTGTAAGGCAGCAAGTCTACCGCTGCACCACCGTGCCACACTGTGCCGGTGGATAGCAAGAGCTCATTACACGAACAGGATCGTACAGTCAATTGACCTTAACATAACCGCACATATACTCGACACCTGCACTGGTCCTGGCATCAACACAAAACTGTGAAAGAACCACAACCACCCTGTGAGAAGAGAATATTTTCGGTAAAAGGAGACCACCCTGGGATGCTTGTTCCCAAACAACGAGCCCACCCAGTAGGACCCAAGATAGTGTGACCACAAGCACCACCCTTGTGGAGCCCTTAGTAGGAGCATTGTTTCTCCGTTTAAAATGCATTACCACTGGCAGCACAGTGGCGCAACATTAGTATTACTGCCCTGTGGAGCCAGAGACCCAGGTTCAATCCTCATTACGGGTGCCATCTGTACAGAGTTTGTACGTTCTCCCTGTGACCGCGTGGGTTTTCTCCAGGTGCTCCAGTTTCCTCCCACACTCCAAAGACGTACAGGTTTGGGGATAATTGGCTTTTGTGCAAATTGTCCCTCGTGTGTAAGATAGTGCTAGTGTACGGGGTGATCATTGGTCGGCACGGAATCAGTGGGCCGAAGGACCTTTTTCCATTCTGTATCTCTAAAGTCTAAAGTGGAAGGAACAGGGAGGAGATAAAGTTATTTTTACTTCATATGCCCCAAGCACTGTCTCTTTTTGGTGGTACAGGATGGAGATAGTCTTATCTGGAAGACAGTTCCAACAAACTGTGACCTCATATTTATTTAACAGTTCAGGATACCCCCTTAGAGAATGTACTGGGGAACGTACAAGCAGGAGGACACAGGTCTCTGGAGTTGTGAGGCAACAGCTCTACCCGCTGCACCAATGTGTCGCTCTGGAAAAAAAAGTTTAAAAAAAAAATTGGATTAGTACAATACCTAAAATTTCTTCCCTAGATGGAAAGCTAAATGTGCAATATGATGGATTTTGGCTATGCTTGAATTTTGAAATTCAATTCAGGTGACTGGGATTAAGTCTTGTTGACGTCTGAAACCAAATCTCAGAAGAGTGTAGAATGTGTAAATGTGACTGTATCATATTTAGTGCTGAGTTTCTCGACATTAACTTTCTCTATTTTTACCTCTGGTTTCATACCTCTGGTATTGCAGATTTGACTTTAATCTTAACCTGTCAAATGGGAAATTGATGCGGTGAGGTTGCATGCAACTCGATTATAACTGCAAGAGTGTTAGTCATACTGACGTGAAATTGCTGCCTAATCCAATCCATGACAGGTTGCATTAAATTAACTCTTACTGTTTGTGTGTGCCTCCTTTTAGTTTGACACTTTCTCCTGGGCTTGCAATTGTGATTACTTAGCAAGTATATATAGAATTATGAGAGGCACAGGTTGGGCAGACAGTCAGAACCTGTGTGCCAGGGTGGAAATGTCAAAGACTAGAGACCATAGCTTTAAGGCCTGAACTGTGTGTAAAGCCTTAAGGGCCTGTCCCACTTTTGCGCGTAATTTACGGGACATCCTAAAAATTGGTTGGCACGTCGTGACGCGCGGTGAGGCGTGGTGGCGTATGCAGTGACGCGCGGTAGCGCCCGGCGCCCCAGGATTTGGGGATGCACAAAATCCTCGCGCGCCAGCTGCGTGACGCGCAAATGACGCCCAAGTGGGACAGGCCCTTTAGTGAGGGGCCTGGATAGAATGAATATGGAGAGGATGTTTCCACTGCTGGGAGAGTCTAGGACCAGAGGGCACAGCCTCAGAATAAAAGGACCTACTTTTAGAAAGGAGATGAGGAGGAATTTCTTTAGTCAGCGGGTGGTGAATCTGTGGAATTTATTGCTACAGATGGCCGTGGAGGCCGTCATTGCATATTTTGAAAGCGGAGCTTGATTGGTTCTTGATTAGTACAGGTGTCAAAGGTTACGGGGAGAAGGCAGGAGAATGGGGTTGATAGGGAAAGATAGATCAGCCATGATTGAAGAGTGATGTAGACTCAATGGCCTAATTCTGCTCATATGATTTATGAATTGCAAAGTTTAAAGGAGATGTGCGGGACAAGTTTTTTTTTTACACAGAGTCGTAGGTGCCTGCACTTGTTGCCAGAGATGGTGGTGGAGGCGGATATGATTGTGGGATATAAAAGGCTTTTTGATAGATACATTGATATGCATAGAATGGAGGGATATAGATCATGTGTAGGAAGGGACTACAGATGCTGGTTTACACTGAAGATAGACACAAAATGCTGGAGTAACTCAGTGGGACAGGCAGCATCTCTGGATAGAAGGAATGGGTGGCGTTTTGGGTCAAGACCCTTCTTCGGACTGAGAGTCAGGGGAGAGGGAGACACAGAGATAAAGAATGTAAGGTGTGAAAATGAGACATCAAAGGGAAGAAGTTCAAGGAAAATGTAGAGTAGATCATTGTTAGCTAGGGGAAGGTGACAACGAAGCATACAGATGAAAATGTAATCGAGACAGTCAGACTGGTCGGAGAATGAGGATTGGTTACTAGGTTACTAGGTGGAGAGAGAGGGAAAGCAAGGGTTACTTGAAGTTAGAGAAGCCGATATCATACCTCTGTGTTGTAAGCTGCCCAAGCAAAATATGAGGTGCTGTTCCTCCAATTTGCTTTGGGCCTCACTCTGACGGTGGAGGAGGCCCAGAACAGAAAGGTCAGTGTGGGAATGGGAGAGTTAAAGTGTTTAGCAACCGGAGATCAGGTAGGTTTAGGCAGAGGAGATTAGTTTAACTTGGCAACATGTTCGGCACAGTCATTGTGAACTGTACGGCCTGGTCCTGTGCTGCAGGGTTTAATGTTCTTAAGGAGTATTTACACTGTAATCTGATCTCTACCTTGCACTGGTCCAGTTGTATCACTTAAAACTCCAATGACTTAAGGGCCTGTCCCACGAGCATGCGACTGCATGCGGCAAGCGCGACCTAACGTGGTCGCTTGAGCCGTACGGCCTCGCGGGGTCGGTCCCACTTCGATCGCCGGAGCCGTATGGAGTTGTGCGGAGCTGGTCCCGACATCGCGCGGGGCTCCGAAAAACTGACACTGTTCAAAAATTCCGCGTGGCAACGGCCTGCCAGCCCGCAGCCACCTCGACGCCGTACGCACCGCCTTGACGGGCGTGCGCATCGTCTCGACACCGTATGCAGCGCCTTGACGCCGTACGTCACGCGCGAACTTCTCGCGAACTTCGCTCAAACTTCACGTCACTCACTCGACCTCCGCGCGGCCCCGCTTCCGGTTTGGTCGCGCTCGCCGCATGCAGTCGTATGCTGGTGGGACCGGCCCCGTACGGGGTCACTCGACCTCCGCGCGGCCCCAGCTTCCGGTTTGGTCGCGCTTGCCGCATGCAGTCGCATGCTCGTGGGACAGGCCCTTTATGTGCTGTGTGTTCTGCAATGACTAGACATGTTGATTACTAAATCTGCTGACATATTTGTAGCTCTTTAAATTTTACCTTTGGCTGACTAAAGATAACTCATCAAGTTTTCTTTGCATATTTCTTCCAATATGCATTATCTATTGCCGCTCATATTGAATTTCATTTGTGAATTCCATTAGTTTCATTTTATAGTTTATGAAGTTACGCGACACAGAAACAGGCCCTTCAGCCCAGTTTGTCCATGCTGACGAAGTTGCCCATCTAAGAGGTGTAGGAAGAAACTGCAGATGCTGGTTTAAATCGAAGATAGGCACAAAATGCTAGAGTAACTCAGCGGATCAGGCAGCATCTCTGGAGAGAAGGAATTGGTGCCATTTTGGGTCAAGATCCTTCTTCAGTTCTCTCCAGAGATGCTGCCTATCCCGCTGAGTTACTTCAGCATTTTGTGCACAACTAACATAGTCCATTTGCCTGTATTTGGCCCATGTCCCTCTAAACCTTTTCTACCCATGTACTATACAAATGTCTTTTAAATCTTGTAATTATAATTGCCTCTACCCCTTCCTCTGGCAGTTCATTCCACGTACCCACCTCTCTATGTGTGACATATTTGCCCCTTTTTCCCCATCTAGTTGGGCACGGTGGTGCAGCGGTAGAGTTGCTGCCTTACAGTGCCAGAGACCCAGGTTCGATCCTGACTACATGTGCTACAGAGTTTGTACGTTCTCCCTCTGACTGTGTGGGTTTTTCCAGGGATCTCCGGTTTCCTCCCACACTCCAAAGACATGCAGGGTTTGTAGGTCAATTAGCTGGGTATAATTGTCCCTGGTGTGTAGGATAGTGTTCGCCTGCAGGGATCGGCTGGTCAGTGGGCTGAAGGACCGGTTTCTGTGCAGTATCTCTAAACTAAACAAAAAAAAGTCTTTCCCCTCTCACCCTAAATCTTTCACCACTAATTTTACTCCTCTACCCTGGGACAAAACCCACCTTCTGTCCATTCTCTTCTTAGATGCTAACTGACCTCCCAGTCTTTTGTGTTTTTGCTCAAAATTCCAGCATCTGCAGTTTCTTGTCTCTCCATTTTACTGCTTCATTGTAATATCTCTAAGTATGGCCACATTGAAGGACGCAGAGTACTGGAGTAACTGAATGGGTAACTCGAGCATCTGCAGAGGAAATGGATGGGCAACGTTTTGGGTTGGGATCCATCCTCTGTGGAAGAGTCCTGACCTGAAACGTTGCCCGAAAAGTATCCATTCCCTCCGCAGATGCTGCCTGACCTGTGTTTAGTTTTTTAGTTTAGTTTAGAGATACAGCTCGGAAACAGGCCCTTCGTCCCACCGAGTCCGCGCCGTCCAGCGATCCCCACACATTATCACTATCCTACACGCACTAGGTACAATTTACACATACACCAAGCCAATTAACCTACAAACCTGTACGTCTTTGGAGTGTTGGAGGAAACCGAAGATCTCGGAGAAAACCCACGCAGTTCACGGGGAGAACGTACAAACTCCGTACAGACAGCACCTGTAGTCAGGATCGAACCCGGGTCTCCGGCACTGCAAGCGCTGTAAGGCAGCAACTCTACCGCTGTGCCATAATGCTGCCCCCCTGTAGTTTTTGTTTTGATCAAGATACCAGCATCTGTAGTCTCTTGTCTCTAGCTGAACGTGAAGGCGCTGGAGACATTACCCCGGTTCACCCTCAGTTCTACCTTGCTCCTCAAATCCAAAGTTTCCAGCTCCCTCCCTGTTTCGCTTTCCGAAGAACCTTCGGTCGTCCATCTACTAATTTTACTTTGGGTTTCCAGTATCTGCAACATTTTACTACTTTTATTTTTCAAGTTATTGTTGAAACTGTTACTTTAAAAAAAAAAAAAGAAGAGGTTTGAGTAATGGGTGATGGAGATGAAAGCAAAACATCTGATATTGCTAGAATTCATTTCGAAACCTTCATTTTCACTGCCAAGGAAATTTAGTGCACGGATGCCAAACAGCTGAAATTCCTACTTAAGACAATGAAGGCAGGCGAGGCTTTAGATAATGGACAGAAAATTGCTCTGCCATTTGGAAATTGTAATGCTGAATCTGTTACATGATGTTGAATACCAATAGTTCATTTTTCCTTCATCATGCTATTATTGACGAGATTTTTCCTTTGTGACCCATGTTTGCGTAAGCCTGCCTTACCAACAGAGCCTTTATCTTTTGAATAAAGCGTCATGAAGTGTATAGTTATGAGCAATACGGAACCCAGTGCTCGAGTTTTAGCTGAAAGGTTGACTATCCTTGAGTAGGGTTGTGTTATTGGAGCCAGTACACATGCAGTGATTTATGAGAAGTGAAAGAGGTGAAATGTTTGCAGTTTAGTGACACAGCGTGGAAACAGGCCCTTCAGCGCATGGAGTCCACGCCACCCATTGATCACCTATACGGTGTTATCCCACTTTCACATCCACTCCCTACACATTAGGGGCAATTTTACAGAAGCCAATTAACCTACACACCTGGCACGCTTTTAGCATGTGGGAGGAAATCGGAGCGCCCGGAGGAAACCGGAGCGCCCGGAGAAAAACCACGCAGTCACGGGGAGAAGGTACAAACAGTGCACAGACAGCACCTGTAGTCGGAATCAAACCAGGGTCTTTGATGCTGTGAGGCAGAAGCTCTACCACTGCACCACCGTGCCGCCCAGGTGGAATGTGTGGCGTTCTTTCCCTGGGTACACATCTGGAATACTGCGAAGTTAAACATAAAATGCTGGAGTAACTCAGCGGGTCAGGCAGCATCTCTGGAGAAAAGTAATAGGTGAAGTTTAGGGTCGAGACCCATCTACAAACTCACATTTTCCTTTCCTTCAGAGATGCTGCCTGACCCGCTGAGTCACTCCAGCATTCTATGGTCAATCTTCGGTGTAAACCAGCCTGCAGTTCCTTCCTACACATTGAGAAAGATGTACTTGTACTGGAGATGGACCAGATGAGATTCAGTGGTTGATGCCTGACACTCCTCATTCGAGCAAAACTTCATACGAGGCAGCACAGTGGTGCAGCGGTAGAGTTGCTGCCTCACAGCGTCAGAGACCCTTGTTCGATCCTAACAACGGGTGCTGTCTGTACGTTCTCCCCGTGACTGCGTGGGTTTTCTCCAGGTGCTCCGGTTTCCTGCCATACTCCAAAGATGGACAATTTTATAAGTTAATTGTCCCTAGTGTGTGTAGGATGGTGCTGGTGTACAGCGGCTTGATTGTGTTCATGTAGTCTTTGACTGGATACCACACAAATAAGAGCTTTTCACTGTACCTCGGTACACTAAACAAAACTAAACTGTCATGTATTTCAATGTCAGGATGGTGATAATCTACAATGGGTTTGGTAGGCCGTGTTGTCGTGATGTGTGAACATTAATAGACACAATGCTAACGACTCTCAGGGCTACATCTTCAAAACTATATATCATTATACTATCACCTTTGGCGTGCTTGCCTTGCCCGTGTGACATGATGTATTTGGGGAGAATGAAAAGGGGTCTGATACAATAACTATAAGACATACTGTAGTGTATAAAATAAGACATAAGTGTATGAAATAATATATATATAAAATAAGACATAAGTGTGTAAAATCATGAGAGGAATAGATCGGGTAGGTGCACAGTCTCTTGTCCAGAGTGGGGGAATCGAGGACCAGAGGACATAGGTTTAAGGTGAAGGGGAAACGATTTAATAGGAATCTGACGGGTAACTTTTTCACACAAAGGGTGGTAGGTATATGGAACAAGCTGCCAGAGGTGGTAGTTGAGGCTGGAACTACTGCAATGTTTAAGAAACATTTGGACAGGTACATGGATAGGACTGGTTTGGAGGGATATGGATCAAACGGAGGCAGGTGGGACTAGTGTAGCTTAGACATTGTTGGCCGGTGTGGGCAAGTTGGGCTGAAGAGCCTTTCCATGCTGTATCACTCTACGACTCGATGACACCATGACTCGATGATATGATTCAACATTAGACTGTGGCTTGATCACTCTCCCAGTTTGGACATCAGATTCTCGATGTTTGTGGGGGGAAGGACTTTGGATGTGCAGGAAACTATTTGTTGTGTGTGAATCGAGAGTTTGTGTCAACCCATGATTGTTCATATTTGCCCATTCTGGCCCACACCAACTCCAGTGTCAAACCAGTGTGGGCGAATTCAGCGCCTTTCAAAACAATCCAAACCATTTACACAGGATGGGACGATCAAACCCCAGAGGGCACAGCTTGATAGGGAAGAGGTACAAAGTTATAGATGTGTGGGGCAACTTTTCTTACATCAAGAGTAGTGAGTGCTCGGAATGTGCTGCCAGGGGTGGTGGTGGAGGCAGATACCATAGTAGCATTTAAAAGACCAATTTCCCTCTCCCCTGACTCTCAGTCTGAAGAAGGGTCTCAATAGACAATGGGTGCAGGAGTAGGCCATTCGGCCCTTCGAGCCATTCACTGTGATCATGGCTGATCATCCACAATCAGTATTCCATTCCTGCTTTCTCCCCATATCCTTGACTCCGCTATCTTTAGGAGCTCTATCTAACTCGATCTATCTATCTCTCATAGAGTCATAGAGTGATACAGTGTGGAAACGGGGCCCTTCGGCTCAACTTGCCCACACCAGGCAACATGTCCCAGCTACACTAGTCACACCTGCCTGCATTTGGTCCATATCCCTCCAAACCTGTCCAATGCATGTACCTGTCTAACTGTTTCTTAAATGTTGCGATAGTCCCAGCCTCAACCACCTCCTCTCGAAACGTTACCTATTTCTTTACTCCGGAGATGCTGCCTGACCTGCTGAGTTACACCAGCATTTTGTGTCTATCGTCGGTGTAAACCAGCATCTGCAGTTCCTTCCTACACATATAACAGTTGGTCTTGGCGTTATGTTCGACACAGACATTGTGGGCCGAAGGGACTGCTCCTGTGCTGTACTGTTCAATGTTCTATGTGCTATGAATCTTAACAGATTGTTATGGCATATTGTAAGGTGTCTGAAACGGAGGCATCCTGAGAATGAAAATTTGAAGTAGATCAATATATGTTCCATCTTTTTGATTTTTTAAATGATGCTATTGATAATGTAATTTTCTGACAATACCTAAATTCTCTGAGTGAAAATGAATAATATCATAATGACAATGTGCTGCGTAAACTAATATTTTTTGATAGCAGTACATTAAGTCATTGCAAACCAATATCCTTGTGTATTACTTGTATTATGGAAACGATTACTGATTCTGAAATCCGAGTCTGAAGAAGAGTCTCGACTCGAAACGTCACCTACTCTTTTTCTCCAGAGATGCTGTCTGACCTGCTGAGTTACTCCAGCTTTTTGTGTCTATCTCCAGTTTAAACCAGCATCTGCAGTTCCTTCCTTCACTACTACTGATTCATGGTCATTTTAAAGTAACAAACCAAATTTTTTAAATTTTGGATAATTTAGCTTTTTTTCCCAATAATATTTATTTGCCAGAGGCTAAATTGGAGGCCTAGGATATTGCAATTTCCAGCCTGGCTTTTTAAATGGTTTGTATCTCGTTGGTTTTATTGACCTTTGAATAATCGTTATGAAACTTTCTTAAGAAATTCACTTCTTGAAAACTTTACCCAAATGATTGGGGTAAAGATGAAAGATTTATGTTCTGGTAGAACTATCTGTTCTTTTCAATCAGTCCAAAGTAAATGGTGATAAATAATGGAATTTATGAAACTAGCACACAGATGGCTGGATTGAGAATAACATGACTGTAAAAGTTGACTGTTTGTCGTTATGTCATTTGACCCAGGAAGTTGAATGATAATTGCTTCTGAATCATTTGGTTTTTAGTTAGAGAGATACAGCATAGAAACAGGCCCTTCAGCCCGCTGAGTCCTCGCCGACCATTGATCACCCATTGACACTAGTTCTATGTTATCCCACTTTCACATCCTACGCACTAGGGGCAATTTGCAGAAGCCAATTAACCTACAAACCTGCACATCTTTGGGCCGTGGGAGGAAACTGGAGCTGCCAGAGAAAACCCACGCACGATAAAAGGGAGAATGTACAAACTCTGCACAAACAGCACCCATAGTCCGGATCGAAGCCGTGTCTCTGGCGCTGTAAAGCAGCGACTCTGTTGCTTTGTGGAGATTCAATCGCGTATGAATCTTAATAAGTTCTTTAGTCGTGCAATTCAAGAAAATAATAGTATTCGCAGTGAATGAGTTGACTTAGGCCAGTGTTATAATGTGATTGTTCTGATTAAATGATTGCCACTTTGATTTATTTATGTGGTTCATTTTCCAGGATATTTGCTGTTAAGGACAGTTTTTATTGCCCATCTATAATTGCCCTGCAATAGGTGTTCATGAACTATCTATACGAACTGTTATAGCTTTAATTTGAATGTAGAAACAATTCTATGCCAGTGACTTTATAGTGACATTTAAAAGTCAAATACATGGGGTGGGTCTGTAGTCATTGCAAATAGTCCAGACAAGTTAAGGACTGCAGATTTAATCTTCTAAACAAATTGATTGATACAGCATAGAAGCAAGTCCTTCGGCCTGCCAAGTCCACGCTGACCAGCAATCCATCCGTTCGCGCTAGTTCTATGTTATCCCACTTTCTCATCCACTGCCTACACACTTTACCAAGGCCAATTAACCAACAAACCTGCACGCCTTTGGGATCTGAGAGGAAACTGGAGCACCTGGATGAAACCCACGTGGTCACAGGGAGAGCGAGAAAACTTTACACAGACAGCACCCGAGGTTAGGATCGAACCCTAGTCTCTGGCACCATGAGGCAGCAGGTCTACCAATTGTGCCGCTGTGCTGTCATAAGCCCGATTAAAGGGGGATGGCAATGCAGTGACTTTTTTGTATGTGTGGTCATCGTTACTTCCAAATTAATTCCAGTTGTTGTTCCAAATTACAAATTATTAATTGAATTTAAGTTCTACAATTACCAGAGTGGAATTTGAATTTGTATCTTTGAATTGTTAGTCCAAGCCTCTGGATTTCATTTCTGGTTATTTAACTACTGCACCACCGCCCGGCACTATGGACCTCAAATTCTCATTTATTGTGTTTTCCTGGGAATGTCTGGAGATTGTTCAGAAGAAGCAAACTTGGATTGTTTTCTCGAAAGCATGCAGCGAATTCAGGGGAGGCCTGAAGTACATAAAATGATGAGAGGCTTGGATAGGGTAGACATGCAGCATGGAAATGTCAAAGACTAGATGGCATAGCATTAAGGTGAGAGGTGGAGGCAAATATGATTGTGTCTTAAAGGGAAGATGGACACAAAGTGTAACTCAGCGGGTCAGACAGCATCGCTGGAGGAAAAGGATGGGTGACTTTTCGAGTTGGAACCCTTCAGACTGCAAGACTTCCGACCCGAAACGTCACCCATCCTTTTTTTCCAGAGATGCTGCCTGGTCCGCTGAGTTAAGGGCCTGTCCCACTTACGTGTCCTTGGCACGCAAATTACGCGACCTCGCGGTCGCGTTGAGCCGCAATGGTCCCGTGAAGGTCGGGCGCGATTACATGCGTACGCACAACCGTCTGAAGCGCGTGATGTCATTTGAAGATGGACACAAAGCTGGAGTAACTCAGCGGGACCAGCAGCATCTCTGGAGAGAAGCAATGGGTGACGTTTCGTGTCGTGACTCTTCTTCAGTCTGAAAAGAAGGGTCTTGACCCGAAGCGTCACCCGTTGCTTCTCCCCAGAGATGCTGCCGGTCCCGCTGAGTTACTCCAGCATTTTGTGTCTATCTTCAATTTTCTTGGCCCCGCTCTGGGAGTAGAAGTGGGGGCGGATCCGGACCGCAACGGCCGTGAGCCCCAGGCCGAGTTCGGCGATCGTTTGCCTGCTTCTGCTGCTGTTGAAGGTGAGACGTTGCGTCGCGCCAGGGTCTTGGGCCTGTCCCACTTTGGCCGTCAGTTCCGCGACAGGCCGTTGGTGCGCGAAGATTTTGTTCACTACAAAAATTTCGGAGCCCCGCGCGATGTCGCGCACAACTACATACTGCTCCGCGCTTCTAAGTGGGACCGGCCCCGAGCGCAGCCATATGATGCCCGTTCGCCTCAACGCGACCACGAGGTCGCGTAATTTGCGTGCCAAGGACACGTAAGTAGGACAGGCCCTTTACTCAAGCGCTTTGCGTCTATTTTCGGTATAAATCAGCATCTGCAGTTCCTCCCTACACATTGTGGCTTCAAGAGGCTTCTCGACAGCCACTTTCATAAGAAGGGAATGGAGGGATATGGATCACGTGCAGGCTGCGGAGATTAGCTTAATCTGGCATCGTGTTCAGCACGGACATTGTGAGCCGATGGGTTTGTTCCTGTGCTGTACTGTTCTATGTTCTAGTCACTGTCAAAACTTCAGTAACGCTTTATAATGCCTTCAGATAAGTCTCCTGCCATTGAAATGTTATTGGCGTTAGATTTATCTTCAACTTGCCGCTATCTCTAGTTAAAGTTGTTTGACTTCATTGCTAAAATATCTTTTTGCATCATGCGCCAGTTATTACATTTTAATTTAGTTTAGGTTTAGAGATACAGCGTGGAAACAGGCTCTTTGGCCCAACGGGTCTGCGTCAACCAGTGATCACCCTGTACACTACTTCTATCCTACACACTAGGGACAGTTTACAGAAGCCACTCAACGAACCTGGACGTTTTTGGGGATGTGGGGGGGAAACTGGAGCACCCGGAGAAAACCCACATGGTACAGGGAGAATGTACAAACCCTGTACGGGCAGCACCCATAGTCAGGATTGAACCCAGGTCTCTGGCTCTGTGAGGCAGCAGCTCTACCGCTTTGTGGAGATTCAATAGTGTGTGAATCTTAATAAGTTCTTTAATCGTGCAATTCAAGAAAATAATAATATTTGCAGTGAGTTGACTGTTAGGCCAGTGTTAGGAGAGGAGTTTCGGCCCGAAATGTTGCCTATTTCCTTCGCTCCATAGATGCTGCTGCACCCGCTGAGTTTCTCCAGCATTTTTGTGTACCTCCGTTATAATGTGATTGTGCTGATTATATGATTGCCACTTTGATTTATTTATGAGTGGTTCATTTTCCACGATCTTTGCTGTTAAGGACAGTGTACATTGCCCAACTTTAATTGTCCTGTATAGGTGTTTGTGAACCACTTACATACACTGTTATAACTTGTTACAGCACCCTTATCGTGATCGAACCCAGATCTCTGGCGCTGTGAGGCAGCAACTCCACTGCTGCGCCACTGTGCCACCCTATGAATTTTGCTGTTTGTTTTCTACTTAATGTTCCATTATTAATATCCACATGTGTACACAAAGATATGCACCAACATCTTAGAAATCTAAAGCACAAATTTTCTAAAACCCCCCCACTTTTTTTCCAATTCAGAAAACAACTAATAATTGAGTTCAGTTGCATTTTGGTAATAACGTTTTGAACAGATTGTTTAACCATGATAACATCTCAATAACGGTCTGGAAACTTTAAAATCTGATCCACCTTTCATCCGCCTGGAGACAAATACCATGTAAGAAAGATAAATCAGTGTTTATTTTCACACTTGTGTTCCTGTAATGGGTGAACAAAGGTGATAAAGCTGCTATTCTGCATATGAATGAACAGATGTTATGATAAGTGTAATGCCTTAACTGACACCAATACATGAAACACACGCACTCGTGGTTTTTGTTGATGTCACTAAACGCAGGTGGAATAATGCCCCAAACTCTCAAATTTGTGTGCATTTATAATACTTGCATTCATTAAAAGTAAATGGTAGGATGACCCTCTCCCTCTCCCTCTCCCACCCCCATTCTCCCTCTCCCATTCTCCCTCCACCCCTCCATTCTCCCTATTCCCCCCCATTCTCCTTCTCCCCCAGCATTCCCCTGCCCCCCCCTCTTCCCCCCCCTCTCCCCCCCCTCTCCCCCCCCTCTCCCTCCCCTCTCCCTCCCCTCTCCCTCCCCTCTCCCTCCCCTCTCCCTCCCCTCTCCCTCCCCTCTCCCTCCCCTCTCCCTCCCCTCTCCCTCCCCTCTCCCTCCCCTCTCCCTCCCCTCTCCCCCCCCTCTCCCCCCCCTCTCCCCCCCCTCTCCCCCCCACTCCCCGCCTCTGCCTCTCTCCGCCTCCCCATCTCTCTCTCTCTCTCTCTCTGTCTTTCTCTCTCACACACATTTACCCCTCCCATGTTCTCTTTTTCACTCTCTCGCTCTTTCTTTCGATCCTCATCTTTGAACTTTACAAGAACTTTATAATCTGTACAAGATCTTTTTATCGAGTCCACACACAAGATAAGAAGTTGTTCAGCCAGAGATGAACACACTTTTCGGCATCTGCGTACAATGGTGTCTGTCTTGTCGCTTCTTGTGTGTGGTGGTGGAAAGATTGGTGGAAACAGGGCCGTGACGAGAACGCTCTTTCCTTGACCCCTACAAAATGATGAGGGACATGGATAAAGTGAACGTTTGCTCTTTTTCTCAGGGTAGAGGATTAAAAAATTAGAGGGCTCAGGCTGAAGGTTCGAGGGAAGAGATTTACGAGGTGCCTCCGGGCAACATTGAATGCAGAGCATAGTCTGTATCTGGAATGGGTAGCTAGAGGAAGCTACAATTATGACTTTGAAAAGACATTTGGACAGAGATATGGACAGGAAGTGTTTAGGAGATTATGAGTGAAATGCAGGCAAATGGGCGCAGCCCAGATGTCAACTTGGTCAGCATGGACAAGGTGGGCTGAAGGGTCTGTATTCATGTGGTTTTGCTCTATGACTCTACAATGTATTGGTCAGGAAGTCATTTCAGCCCATCGTCAATGCCAGCTCTCAGTCCATTCCCAGTCCCTCCCCGACCTTTCCCTGCAATTTGATCCCTCCAGATCCTACCACTTACCTCATCGCTAGGGGGAATTTACAGAGGCCTTCTGCACCTCTTTGGGATGTGGGGGGGAATCCGGAGCATCAGGAGGAATCCCGCGTGATCAGACGGAGAGCGCTAGAGGTCAGATTTGAACCTGCATCGCTAGAGCTAGTTTAGTTTAGAGATATGGCACAGAATCGGGCCCTTCGGCCCACCATGTCCACGCTGACCATTGATCACCCGCTCACACTCATTCCACATTATCCCACTTTCCAATCCACTCCCTACACCCTTGGGGCAATTTGCAGGGGTCATAAATGCTGGAGTAACTCAGTGGGTCAGGCACCATCTCTGGAGAAAATGGATAGGTTACTTTTTGAGTTGGAACCCTGCTTCAGGGTGATTGTAGCGGGTGGGGGGAGGGGGAGGTATGAAGAAAGGTGGTGTGAGGCAGCAGCTCTACCAGCTGCATTACTGTTGATGATAATTTGTGGAGAAGACCCATTGCATGTTCTATCCTTGTATTGACAGAACCAGGGGTCAGGATTGAACCCGGGTCTCTGGCGCTGAGAGGCAGCAGCTCTGCCAACTGAACTACAGCTGCTGATAAAATGTTAAAAGGACACATTGCATTTCCATCCTTGTAATCTTGGAAGTATAATCTTGGATGTATTGCTGGTAAATTGAAACTTAATTGTAATTCTGCATTTAAAATGGGGGAGAGAGATCGAAGTGTGAATCTCTGCCCCACATATGTTCATTTATATTGTTGGGAAGATTAAAGTGCACAGTGTCAAGAGTGTCTTCTTGTCATATGTCCCAGCAGAACAATGAAATTCTTACTCGCAGCAGGACAACAGAATATGTAAACATAGTACACGGTAAACAACGTAATAAACGAGAGAAAAAAAGTTGAATGTGCGCACACTCGCTCGCACGCACGCGCACAAACAATCGTAGTGCAAAAAGACAAAACCATTGCTTCCAAGTCTATGTAGTTCAGAGCTTATTTGGAGGTTGATGGACTGGGCAGTGTTCACCACTTTTTGCAGTCTGCTTCATTCCTGGGCGTTCTCTATATGTTCGCTAATCTGACAGCGTTCTCAATGTATGTGATTGTGAAAAGAAAACATGCTCTTGCTGGCAAGTCGTCCTCTATATTTTAGTGTCTGCACTTGCTTGGTTAGGCGATGGTGCTGTTATGTTTGAGTAAAGACAGAGGTCAAGATTTATTATGGAGTCTGTTGTTTTGATCCGCAATTCTCCATATCTGCGCTGCTCATGTGAAGCTTTGTCTTGACTGATGATTAGAATGAAAAAAGATATTTACGTACAATTGATGCCTGCCTCCCAGAAACTGATATTGAAAATAAGTCTGCAATTTTAGCTCTTCACTTTCTTACCCAGACTCCAGGTAAAATGGGATTACGTAACAGCTATATAATATTATACAAAAACAAAGGACACAAAGTACTGGAGTAACTCAGAGGGTCAGGCAGCATCTCTGGAGAATAGGATAGGTGATGTTTTGGGTCAGGCCCCTTCTTCAGACTCTGCAGGGGTCACAGAGGAGGAGAGGGTCTCACAGAACTCCTGTTGGAGACAGGAGGAGAATTGAGGCAAAGACTGAGCTGCCAGGGTCACCTCTTCAATAGACAATAGGTGCAGGAGTAGGCCATTCGGCCCTTCGAGCCAGCACCGCCATTCAATGTGATCATGGCTGATCATCCCCAATCAGTACCCTGTTCCTACCTTCTCCCCATATCCCGATACTCCGCTATCTTTAAGAGCCCTATCCAACTCTCTCTTGAAAGTATCCAGAGAACTGGCCTCCACCGCCCTCAGAGGCAGAGAAATCCACAGACTCACAACTCTCTGTGAGAAAAAGTGTTTCCTCGTCTCCGTTCTAAATGGCTTACCCCTTTTTCTTAAACTGTGGCCCCTGGTTCTGGACTCCCCCTACATCGGGAACATGTTTCCTGCCTCTAGCGTGTCCAAATCCTTAATAATCTTATATGTTTCAATAAGTTCCCTTCTCATCTTTCTAAACTCCAGAGTGTACAAGCCCAGCCGCTCCATTCTCTCAGCATATGACAGTCCCGCCATCCTGGGAATTAACCTTGTAATAGCAAAGATGTCCTTCCTCAAATTAGGGGACCAAAACTGCCCAAACTCCAGGTGTGGTCTCACTAGGGCCCTATACAACTGCAGAAGGACCTCTTTGCTCCTATACTCGATGACTCTTGTTATAAAGGCCAACATGCCATTTGCTTTCTTCACTGCCTGCTGTACATGCATGCTTACTTTCATAGACTGATGAACAAGGACCCCCAGATCCCGTTGAACTTTCCCTTTTCCCAATTTGACACCATTTAGATAGTAATCTGCCTTCCTGTTTTTGCTACCAAAGTGGATTACCTCACATTTATCCACATTAAACTGCATCAGCCATGCATCTGTCCACTCACCCAACCTGTCCAAGTCACCCCGCATTCTCATAGCATCCTCCTCACAGTTCACACTGCCACCCAGCTTTGTGTCATCTGCAAATTTGCTGATGTTACTTTGAATTCCTTCATCTAAATCATTGATGTATATTATAAATAGCTGCGGTCCCAGCACTGAGCCATGCGGTACCCCACTAGTCACTGCCTGCCACTCTGATAGGGACCCGTTAATCCCTACTCTTTGTTTCCTGTCTGTCAATCAATTTTCTATCCATGTCAGCACTCTACCCCCAATACTCCAGAGTGTACAAGCCCAGCCGCTCCATTCTCTCAGCATATGCCCTAATTTTGCCCACTAATCTCCTATGTGGGACCTGATCAAATGCTTTCTGAAAGTCCAGGTACACTACATCCACTGGCTCTCCCTTGTCCATTTTGCTAGTTACATACTCAAAAAATTCCAGAAGATTAGTCAAGCATGATTTCCCCTTCGTAAATCCATGCTGACTTGGACCGATCCTGTTACTGCTATCCAAATGTGCCGCTATTTCATCTTTTATAATTGAGTCCAGCATCTTCCCCACCACCGATGTCAGGCTCTGGTCTATAATTCCCTGTTTTCTCTCTCCCGCCTT